>PVKP010035397.1:0-23333 GCA_004027715.1 Plecturocebus donacophilus | reverse complement strand
AGTCCCGGCTGAGACCCAGGAAATCAAAGTGCTTGTCCATGACCGACATGCTGGCTGACCTCAAATAATCTGCTGGTCTTCCTCAGACTTCTGGGATTCCCTCCCTGCTCCACCCACTTCCTGGCAGTGTGACCCCAGACTAGGGACTTGATATCTCTGAGCATTCCAGAAAATGTGGATGATGACAGCCCCACTTCATAGGGTTAGTGTAAGGTGGGTAACCTTAGGACCCAAAGCACTCAACCCAGGGAACTTGCCACTTTAAAAGCAGTTCATTCCCTGTGCACGAGGCCAAGAAGCAGGATGAGCCCCTGCTATTTGGGGGACACGGTGCTGGAGCTCACTGCCTTTCGGTAAGCCTGTCTTGCAAAAGGATCAGGCCTGGGAAGTCTTTCCACACGAGGAGGGACCCTGGAAGTCCCGAAATAGCTCCACAGGTTCAAGGGGATTCAGGCAGGTGAGGGGAGCCCTCCCAGGGCCCTCATCTTGCACTGATGTCCACCCTGTGGCACCTCAGCCTCGGAAACCAGTGGGTCTTTCTGCATCTGGAAACCGCTGCCTGGTAATCTCTACATAACCTTTGCAACGCGCCTGCATATTTCACCCTTCCAGGCGAGCACTCCCATTTTTTTTGTCATTCCAATTTCATTTCCTGGGCTGTGTGGACTGCGGGCTCAGCAGTCGCTCCGGTCTGAAGTGACTCCTGGGACCTCCTCACTGTTCTATATGCAAATGGCCTTGCACCTGGGCAGCCGAGCGGGCTCGCAGACAGTTTAGTTATGCAAATCTGATTGATCGAGAGCATATTGCAGGAGCGCGCGCGCAGGCCTGGGACACTGGCAGCTATATTTCACTGGCTAAATTCCCGAAGAAGGGGGAAAAAATTAAATGCCAGGCATTTTGATGCATATTCCCTTTCAACCCCTGTAGTGCAATAGTGTTTATTTCTGAATGTGTTCAACACTGGGTTAGACGTTGCTAATGCAATTTTTGCGTGTGGGGTGTGTTATTGCTGAATTAACAGAAGGCTTGTTTTCGGTGTAAAAAGCCAGTTGCTGTGATGTCACAAGCACAATAGGTCTGTCAGTTGATTTGAAATAATTCCCCAGGCAAATGCAGTAACGGCAGTGTTAAAAAATAATTAGGTCCTTCGGCCTCTAAATGCTCACCCAAGTGGAGGGAGTAACGTTAAGTTCCTCCGACTTTATTCTCTTCTACAACAAAAGGTAAAATAAACCACAGGAATGCTGATTACATATTGTCATCCTATGTTGAAGGCGTTTGTCTATTTCCCAAACACAGGGTTTGAAGAGGAAGATGGAGTAGCAATAGCAGCTACCGCCTTGGTGGAAATAAATTTAAAAAAAAAAACTCAAATCTACTTGAATCTGCTTAAAAAAATAAATTCCATGTCAGACACATTGCATTCATGCATGTTGAAGTCTGTAATTCCAGAGGCTTGGGAAGCCTGGCTTATCCCGCTATTCTGCATTGTCCTTATTGATTTATAATCACTGATAAATAAGATCCACCTACATGGCAGACTATTGCTTCGGAAGGAAAACAGAAAGATATTTTTACCAGCATCTTTCTCTACTACCCCACCACCCATGGATCAAAGTTAAAAATAAATCAATGTTATGTGGGGGAAGGGACGGTGATGAGAGAGTGGTAGAAAGAGAGAAAGAGTAAATATTGTCAGATGTCTCAACCAATATAAATGGGGCTATGAAAAGCAGGTCTTGAAAAGTACAGAGCCCTAAGAGAAGAGACGGCAGGGCGTGCAACTTGGTTCAGGAGTTACACTGATTGTGCAGAATGACACTGAAGTCAAAGTTAGCAAATACATGCAGTCATTCACTCATTCATTGTTGTCAATTACATGATCCTTTGCATATGGCCTTGGACAGTATTAGTGTAGCTATCTGCATGGAGCTAGCCAGAAGTACTCAGGTGGACATATCCTATGCACATGGATATTTGCCCACAAAACACCTGTCTTTAGCTGAAAAGGAAAGGGAAGGAGTGAGATTTAAAGGGGTACTTACGGACAGAATTTGCCACAAGTAACACAGCATAAATCCTTTGTTTGCCCCAATTCCTTCTTTCTCACTGCTTTGCACGCACACACAGACACACATGCATACATGTGCACACATGCACAATACACACCTGCATTGTACACACACACAGACACATGCATGGCCCCATACGGCACACACACATTACATACACCATACACACATGCAAGCACACACACACTCTTACAACTTCATGTATACACATGCATGAGTGCACACACACATGCACAGATATACACATTCATGCATACACACATACTTTTAAAAAAAAAGGCCATCTGACAGGCAAAGCCCAGCCACAGGGTCAAAAACGAAGACCCTAGGAAAGGTCAAGTTTAATCTCTCCCCGCGATGGCCCAGCACACCCCTCCCGCCGCTGACTAACAAAAGGGCCTCGGCACTTTGACTGACAGAATTCTTAATTGTATCCACTCATTCATGACAATTTGATTAAAATATTACGCCAAAGTCTCACCCCCTGTTTGCTTCGATCCTCCAAATCTAATTTTGAATTTTCAGAAAGGAGATTACCTCCACAAGCATGACTGGGATGCTATTAACTTCTACTTAATCTTTATTACTGATGTGAATTTAACATATGTACGGCTTCGCTCTGCTCCTGTTGTTTTCCTCTCAAAAGTAACGTCTAGGCAATATACAAGCGGCGGGCATTAATTTTCACTTTGATATTCCGTCAGAGTCCAGCTCCCACTTGTCTGTGAAGAAGAAGAGGCGTCTCTCCGTCTCAGGCCCTGATTAGGACACAGAACCCCCACCTTCCACCCCTCCCTGTGGTGTACCTACGGGGAGCAGCTCTGGGACTCCAGGTTCTGCAAATGCGGAGGTGTGAGGCTGGCTGTCCTCCTCTCTCTGCATCACTAGCAATCAGCAGATTCTTATCAGCCTCAGCCTCAGAGAGGCCTGCACAGAAGAGACCGGCAGGTCTAGAACCCTCTAGGCGGCCCACTGTCCTGCCCCGTGCCTCAGAATCACATCTGAGACAGAGCCGATCATAAAACAAAGGCAAAGCAACAAATCGGCAACCAAAGGACAAGAATCTGGACATTGAGGCTTTGTGTTTTCAGGGATTTCTCTATTGTCCGTGTTTGTAGGTTTATCCTTTTTCTTGATTTTTCTCTCATTACACATGGCATGTGAGGGGATGTAATCAAGGGACAGGTAAAGCATAGGAAAGTGGAATCGTGGCTGCCAAGGTATTAACAGCAGTTGCTTCACCCTGGGTGGGGAGCTGGGAGCAAAGGTCACAGCAGGTGCAGGGAGCTCCTTCTGTTGTATTTCTCACTCTGTTACGGCTTGAAATATGTCCCCCCAACACACAAAATTCATATGTTGAACCCCTAGTACCTCAGAATGTGATCCTTTTTTTACAGATAGGATCTTTCCAGAAGTAAATGAGTTAAAATGGGTCACCAGGGTGGGCCCTAATCCAGTACGAGTGGTGTCCTTATAACAAGGGGACATTGGACACAGACACACACACTCAGCGAACCCTGCATGTGAAGATGGGAGCTTGCGGCCACAAGCCGAGAAGAGAGGTACGGGGAGGGAGGCCTGGAACGGAGCCTTCCCTGTGCCTGAGAGGGAGCATGGCCCTGCGGACCCCTTAATCTTGGACTTCTAGCCTCCAGCACTGCAAGAATCAGTTTCTGTGTTTAAGCCACTTCATTTAAGCCTTACACTCTCCATTCCTATATTTCTTGAATCAGGTATTATAGTATTACTTTGGGAAATTTTTAAAAATAAGTGTACATTTTTTGATTCCTATAAATTACAACCCTTTCTTCACTGTGTAGAAGCAAAGCATCACCTCCCTTTCCTCCCTCCCTCTTATCTCCTCTAGGGCTCCCACTGACCAAACCCAACCAAAACCAGACAGCAAGGGAAGCCCTTTGAGGAAGTTCATGACAAAGTTCACACGACTTGGTTCCTGGGTCCCTGAGCAGGGGGAGTAGGGTAGACAGGGGGTCTGCAGGAGCAACAGGAAGACATAGGAGAATTTAAACTTAAGAGTGACCTGGACATCTGTCCATTTAGAAAAATCACTTTGACAGTTGATCAAGAGCAGATCATTCCGTGACAGAACATTGAGGAGAGGGGCTGCAGCTCTAGGTCTATGATCCAGCCAGAAAGAAGGTGAGAAGGAGAGACAGTCTACCCCAACTTTAAAACAGTTTGCATTTGGCTAATGTGGGTTCTGAGTTCCTGTAACATACAGAATTACCCATTACATGTTTGTGGGTTTAAAAATATGTATCCATTCCAATAAGCACAGTGGGATAGCATCTATAGTACTCTCTGCCCACACCATAGATCCTATCATTTGAAAGGGCACTGACTATTCCCCAATCCTAAAAACACTGGGACAGTCTGTCCTACAATCTCACTCTCTCTGCCTTCATAGGTGGGCACATGGCAGTCATAATAAAAACTACATTTCCCAGCCATCCTTGCAACTCAGCATGGCCACGTGACAAAGGAATGGCGTTGCGGCTTGCAACCTATCTGTCCCACCTCTAGAAAGAAGGGAGTTTATCTCTTCCCCTTTCCTATGGACTAGCACATAGAGATGGGAGTGGACCAAGAGAGGGCCAGCAACTAAACAGAGGGAGCTCGGGGCCTGAAACCATGCAGCCACCACACCAGCCCTGAACTGACTTTGCTGAGCCTGAGAGAGGGAAATAAACCTGTCTTCTGTCTGAGCCATCAGCATATTAGTTCTCTGCAAACAGAAAGTCAGCTTACATCCTAATTAACCCATGCTCCCATTGTCTTGCCTCTGTTTCTTTGCAAACACATTCCCGCAGCCTGGCGAAACCCTGGTTCATCCTTCAGCATTTTGGTCGGATATGCCTCCTCTGTGAAGTCTTATATGCTGGACAGAGTAAGCTAAGCAACATGCAGTAACAAGCAGTCCCCAGTCTCAGTGGTTCATAACCACAAAAATTCATTCTGAGCCGAAGCAGCAGCCACCAGCTGGGATAGGTGGGGCCATAGCAGAGGGAAAGGACCCCAGGGACGTCTTAAAGCTCCTTTCTAGCTGGACACATGGCAATCCATCTCCCACACCAGCTGCCAAAGCAGGCCACGTGACTGCATTTGATGTCAATGGGAAGTGTAATCTTATTACAAGAACAAGAACACAGTCTTCCACAGCTTCCTCTACTGCCCGTGTGCTTTTTCTGTGACTGTATCTACCACGAGCCAATCGTTGTGCAAGGCACTAACTGTTTATCTTTGTTGGAATTTCCCAGCCCCCAAAAACCATTGGTATTTTGATATTTGGGGAACATGGAGTTCACCTAGAATAATGAATTCAAGATGTTTTTCCCCAAATCAAACACAGCCCAGACACCTTCCATGAGTTCCTTCACTACAAGGTGAGAGTGTTACACTCTATCTCTGATTTCCCAGAAACTGCACGAGCCTAGAACGAAAGAGTCACTCAGGAAACGCTTGTTACATACATGGATGAACGAATTGTTATGAGAGTTCATTCATTCATTCTTTCATCAAGCACACATGGGCTGGGTGTAGTGGCTCACACTTGTAATCCCAGCACTTTGGGAGGCCATGGCAGATGGATCACATGAGGCCAGGAGTTCAAGACCAGCCTGGCCAACATGGCAAAACCCTGTCTCTACTAAAAATAAATAAATAAATAAATAAACACACTTTGAGCACCCACCACGTGCCAGGCTCTGGGTGCTTCTCCTTGACATTTCTCCCACACAATCAGGGCCCAGGAGGGACTGGGAAACTTCTGGAAAGAGAAACCGAAGATGTTATTCCCAAGGTCAATTATACCTGAGCTCCACAAGTGAGGAGTGAATTCACCAAAACACCCTCAACGCTATTCAAAGCAACAACAACCAAAGACAACAGAAAAGTCAGGTTTTGTTTGTTTTTAGAAGTACTTCTTGTTTTGCATACCTGCACTTTGCAAGAGACACTGATGGCAAGAGCCTTTTAATAGACTTTGAAAAAAATCTGTTTATAACATTCACCTCAAAATTAAAAGAATGCGAATCTTTTTCTTGTTTCCTGCTTCATAGTCTTTTTCCACTGAGCAAACATTTGATTTACTTTGGTCCTGTTTTCAATGGGGCTGAAACTAGGAGCATTTGATTAGCTCATGGGGCCATCTCATGGATAAGGAAAATGTGGTATATTTACACAAGGGAATACTATTCATCCATTAAAAAGAAGGAAATCCTGGCATTTGCTACAACATGGATGATGTTGGAGGACATTATGTTAAGTGAAATAAGCCAGGCACAGAAAGATAAATTCTGCATGATCCCACTCATATGTGTGAGCTAAACAAGCTGATTCCTTAGAAGTAGAGAAGAGAATAGTGGTTACCAGAGACTTGGGAGGGGTGAAGATGGGGAGATGGGGAAAACTTGGTCAGGAGGTACAAGGCTGCAAATTACGGGGATGAGTTCTGGCATTCTGTTGCACATTAGGGTGACTACAGTACCCCTGTAGAATAATGTATTGCATATTTCAAAATACCTAGAAAGAGGGCTTTGCATGCTCACAACACGAGGAAATTATAAATGTTTGAGGTGCTGGATATGCTACTTACCCTGATTTAATCACTGCATGTGGTATGCATGTATTGAAACATTGCATTGTGCTCCATAAATATGTACAGATATTAGATATGAATTTAAAACTTTTGTTAATAAATAAGCCAGCTGCTAGGAGTCAGCAGGACAGGATTTGTCCTTTGGCTCTGAGCATAGAATAGAGCAGCTCAGGACCTCTGGGCAGTCCAGCCTGAGAGATCTGGTGGGACCATCTGCAGAACATGCCTTAACCTCAGGGAGACAACCAAAAATCCAAAATATTTAGCAACTGGCAGACAGGACAAAGACCAAGCAGAAGGAGCCCTGGCATTGTGCCAGAGCTGACCCCCAATGGCCCCTCCCCTGGTCAGGTATTCACCCTTTGGTTGCTAAGTCAAGGGGAGTCCCCAGTGGACTTATGGGGCAGCCAAGGGAGTTGTCACAGCATAACTATCTTCTAAACAGTAGGGAAGTACTTCAACATGTAACAACGCATAAGCTGTGCCAGTGCCTTCCAGGGGATAGGAGCCTGCCTTCCCCCAAGACATCACCAATGCTGAGATAGATAAACAGGTGAGAACTCAGAATTGTCTATTACACTTCCAGAGGTCCTTGTGGCCTTGGACATGTGTATCAGTTTTCTAGGGCCATGGTTACAAATTCCCATAAACCTGATGGCTTCAAGAAACACAAGTTTATCCTCTTGTGTACAGTTCTGGAGGTCAGAAATTTCAAAATCTGCTTCCTTGGGCTAAAGTCCAGGTGTCGCCAAGGCTGGTTCCTTCTGGAGGTTCTAGGGAGAATGTGTTTCCTTGCCTTTTCTAGCTTCTAGAGGCTGCCCGCATTCCTGGGCTTGCATTGCTTCAGCTTCTGTCATCACATCACCTCTCCTCCATGTGCCCAATGTCCCGCAGTTTCCCTCTGTAAAAACTCTTATGATTACCTTGGATGCCTTTGGATATTTCAGGGTAATCTCCCTGTCTCAAGATCCTTAACCAAATCAATCTGCAATATCCCTTATGCCATATTAGGTAACAATCACAAGCTCCAAAAATTAGGACCTGGATATCTGGGCTGGGGGTGCTGTTATTTGCCTCAGCCTCCCACAGCAAGACAGCAAGAGTGTCTGGGTTCATGTTCCTGCCTCAGGGCCTTTGCATACACCACTCACTCTGTCAATAAAGTTCTTCCACCAAATATCAGCCTGCTTTAGTCTCTCAGCTCATGAAGAGCTCACTCAAATGCATGTCTTTGGAGAGGCCTTCCTTGAGCACCTTGTCTAGAACTGCCCCCTTTCCCAGTGAGCCATCTCTTCATCTCCTCACTCTTGTGATCCTCACAACACCGATTAGCACCTCACAAATCAGGCGACAATGTTTCCTACCTATTTTCTTCACTAGAACATGAGCCTACAGGGCAGAGACCTGGCTGCCTTGCTGATGTCTGTCGCCCCAGTGATTAGAACAGTCACAGGCTTATAGTAGAAATTCAATAGATATTTGTCAAGTTAATCTAACATGAGAATAATTATAAAAAACAAACTTGTAGGCTTTCTGTAAAGGTCAAAAGAGATGGTAAATATAAAAAAGTTTTGTAAACAATAGAGCTCTGAATGTTCTCTCGGCAAACATTTTTTTGAGTGTCTGTTATGTGCTCAGTGCTGGGACATAGAATTAAAAAGAGAAAAGTCTCCAGTCCTAGCGGAGCCCAAAGTCAAGGGCAGAAAGAGAGCAGAGACAGACACTCAATAGCCACGTATCTCACTAGATAATTATGAAGTATAATGTAAGCAATGGGTGAATTCCCTGTGGACACACATTAAAAACACCCAAAACTGAGCAGTTTACAATAACAATGACCATTTTGTTATAGCTCATGGTTTGGTGGTCAGCAATTAGAGCAGGGCTCAGCCAGGCAACTCTTCTGCTCTTTGTAGCATCAACTGGGATTACCGGATGGTATTCAGCAGGCAGCTGGGTGGAGTGAAACACCCAAAACAACTTTACTCACAGGCCTGGCGCCTTGGCAGGGATGACTGGAAGGTTGACCCCAACTGTGTCCCTCTTCTTTTTATCTCAGGGTCTCTCTACATGGTCTACTCAGGGCTCCAGAAGGCCACAGCAGAAGCTTCTAGTCCTCTGCAAGTCCAGGCTCAGAACTGGCACAGTGCCATTTCCACCATACTCTACTGGTTAAAGCAGTCACAGACTGGCCCATATTCGGCAGAAGAGAAGTCGACTCCTCTTCACAGCAGGAGTAGTGTCAGAGAACAGAAGCCACGCTTTACCCACCACGAACATCATAAAGGAAAAGTACCAGGTATACATGTAACCAAGGAGTTGGGAATCCATCGGGCAGACGGGGTAGGTGTTTCTAGGGTATATCTGTAGAAGCTGAGCAGGAGAATGAGGTGGGGGGGAGGGTGTTCCTGACACAAGGAATGGCATATGCAAAGAAGAAACTAGCAGAAAACAGCTTGACCCATGTGAGGAACTAGAAGAAGGCTGGGGGCAGGGTGGGAAGGGGCAGGAGATCCGGGCAGGCTCCAGGCCACAGGTGCCTGCTTGTAAGTTCCTGAACCCACTCTGTGTCGCAGTCGCTCCATCATTAAAAGGATGATAATAATTGTAACCAACCTTACAGTGTTATCCCATGTCCAGAACTTAGAATAGAGCCTGGCTTATCGTAGGCACACTCAATGAATGATTAACTGTGAATTATTACCTGAATTCTCTCCAAAGATCACACTGGCTGCAACAATGTGGGAAAGGAACCAGAGAAGGTCCTGGTCTGCTGCTGCTATCCCTGACCTGTTGCTGTTGCATACTTGCTTCCTGCTCTTTGAGCCTCTGCCCAGCTCCCTCAAACTGATGTTTTGGGAACCCCTGTCTGCTTGGCTTATCACCTGGGGTCGACATAGAAGACTCTTACTTCTTTCCTCCACATACATTATCTTGAATCTCCCCACGAGCAATTTATATTGAGGTTTAGGAAAGGTCAGTACTTGCTCAAGATCACCAAGCTAGTAGATATGGAGACGGGTCTGTCTGACCTCAGAGTCCTACTTCTCCACCCACACGCAGTACCCAGAGCCTGTCTGTGTGCATTGCCCATGGCTGGTGGCTGAGCAAGTCCTATTGCACCTCAACTCAGCCCCAGCTTCCAGGATCCCTGCCCAAATTCAGGGCCTGTCTGGGCAAGGGGGGAAATCAGGGATTCAGGACACCCACAGCATAGAAATTATGATCATCAGCTCTGGAGAAAAAAGAGGAGAATGAGGAGGAACTTCTGTGGCAGAAACTCAGGCCATGCCCTCAGGTCTGGAAGAATCTGCAGGCTCATTAAAGATGCATAAAGCAGTGCCCAGCTTTTTAGCTGGGCACAGACCTGCAGGTACCAACACCTGCCAGCCTTAGGCAGCCCTCACCTGTAAACCCAGCATCAAGCTCACTATGGCCTTTTGCTAAGCAGAGTGAGTTATCGGAGGTTCTCTTCCCACATGAGACTTAAATGCTGGATAGCGTCTCACTGGGCTGCTTTGAGAACTCCCCTCTTTCTCCCTATTTCTCAGTTAGGGCACAAATAAGCAACAGGAACACAGTAGAAGTTTTTGAGCTGCTGTCAGCTGATAAAACAAAACACTCAGAGTTTGGGAAGTATACCAGCTTCATAACCTTCGGCAAGAGATTTATCCTTTCAGAGCCTCAGTTCCTTCATCAGGAAGGTGAAGATAGAAAAATTCTTGCCTGACTGGGCACAGTGGCTCACCCCTGTAATCCCAGCAATTTGGGAGGCCGAGGCGGGCGGATCACAAGTTCAGGAATTCAAGACTAGCCTGACCAACATGGTGAAACCCCATCTCGACTAAAAAATACAAAAATTAGCCTGGCATGGTAGTCCCAGCTACTCAGGAGGCTGAGGCAGGCGAAAGGCTTGAATCCAGGAGGCAGAGGGTGCAGTGAGCCGAGATCGCACCACTGTACTCCAGTCTGGGCGATAGAGTGAGACTCCTTCTCAAAAAAAATAAAAAGAATCATGCCCTATATGATTGCCATGAGGATTAGCAATAACCAATAGTGCTGACCCTGACTAAGAAATCAGGTTTTATTTTGAGACAGAGTCTCACTCTGTCGCCCAGGCTGGAGTGCAGTAATGCTATCATGCTCAATGTAACTTCCACCTCCTGGTTTTAAGCGTTTCTCCTGCCTCAGCCTCTCAAGTAACTGGGATTACAGGCACCTGCCACCACGCCCATCTAGTTTTTGTATTTTAGTAGAGACAGGGTTTCACCTTGTTGACCAGGCTGGCTTTGAACTTCTGATCTCAAGTGATCCACCTGCCTTGGCCTCCCAAAGTGCTGGGATTACAGGTGTGAGCCACCACACCAAGCCAAAAAATTAACAATTTGTAGCTGTTGCAAGTGTATTGTTATCACTGCCTTGTAGGCACTTAAAGAAATGTGTAGGACTTCATGTGTTTTCCTTCTATTACATTAAGTATTTTTGGACCCACTCACCTACATGACTTTTCTGAATGTGTCATTTATTCTGATTTATTTGTATGAGGAGTTCGTTCCTTTTGTGTGTTCTTCCTAGGATTCCTCCATCACCACCTGGCATAATGCCTTGGTTCCAAAGACCTGGCAAGGACTTATGTCCCACATCGCAGACAGCCTGCATCTGCATTTGTCTTACTTAATTCTCCCTCAGAACCACCAGAAGTAGGCAGGAAATGAGTTCTTAGCCCCATTTTGCAGATGAGAAAACTGAGAAGCAAAAGGAAAAGAAACAAGCATGGTTCAGGTCACATCCCTAGTAAATGGCCAGGATTTGAGCACAGATTTTATCACTCTCAACTGAAGCACTGGATATGTTTGCATAATAAAGTGTGCATTCTACATTTAATAAAAAGCGTGTATCTTGGGTTGAGTAATTACATTTCAACTTAACACAAAATGTCAAATGAGGTAGCAGAGAATTAAACCACCCTAAAATTATTCCAAAGCTGTAGTTACTTAAGAAAGACATTCTTTTTATCTTGTAGCAATGCTTTAAGTTTTATTGAGATATAACTTATATACCATAAAATGTGCCTGTTTTAAGTATAAAATTGAACATTTTTAGTATATTTACAGAGTTGTGCAACCATCACCTCCATCTAATTATAGAACATTGACAGACAGTGCTGGTTGGATGTGTCAAGATGGGTTGAAAATGCTCTTTTAGAAGCGAGCTTAGCAATGTGTATCAAAGTTTAATGCTACTCATGACAAAATGAAAACTTCTCAACATAAAAACTTCTGCTGCAGTTAAAACATTATATGCACGAGGTTGTGCATTTTAGAATTTATCATCCCTGAAAACTGAAAAGATTTTAAATTCTGCCAAATCCAGAAATATTGGCCTAGTTGATGTCACTTTCTCCTCACAGAATATTCTATCACTAATAGTCATAGTTATCCTATAACCCAGGTCTATGTCAAGACTTCTAGAATGCAAGGTGGCAAATCAAGCTTTTGATATGATGTTAAATGGAAAACAATAAAAATTTAACATAACACACTAGAACATAACATTCAAATATGAAAATATTTAGTAGAGGGTGTAGAATTTTGATTACGAATTTTGGACTTAATTTTCATGCATTCATTCAGTAGGTTGTTATTTAAAGTCTACCAAGGGGCCAGGCACAGTGGCTCACGCCTGTAATTTCAGCACTTTGGGAGGCCAAGGTGGGTGGATCATGAGGTCAGGAGTTCAAGAGCAGCCTCACCAACAAGGAGAAACCCTGTATCTACAAAAAATGCAAAATTAGCAGGACATGGTGGTGTATGCCTGTAATCTCAGCTACTCAGGAGGCTGAGGCAAGAGAATTGCTTGAGCCTGGAGGTGAAGATTGCAGAGAGACTGCACTCCAGCCTAGGCAACAAGAGCAAAACTCTGTCTCAAAATAATAATAATAATAATGTCTACCGAGGATGGCTTTGGTCACCCAGGGTGCTGGCCCTCATGGGCCCTGCTCCAGACACAGTCCCCCCCTACCTTTCCTTGTCCCTATGCCTTTCCCTTCCTAGGTAACTTAGGGTTTCAGTGACTACATCTGCATTCTATAGGACAGAGAGAGCTATGAACAACAACTGGCCAGAAAATTAAAGGGATAAAATAAATGAAGTGTTCAATGAAAATGAAAAAAAAAATTATTGGGTTCAATGCTACACAACAAATGAGAACCAGATTCACGCACACAAGCTCCCCCCACATACATCTGGCACCTGCTTACGAATGCTATCAGTGTGTGAGCGGTCACGCTCAGCTTTCAATGCGAGGTATGTCGAATGGTTTGTGGTTATTTTAGGCAGTAGCATTTTTTTTGCCAGTTCATAAATTCCTTCTATTGTCAATTAAGTGACAAGCCAACATAGGTTTCAGGCCACTGGGGTCCTCCTGCATTGTCCCAGGCCTGGGCATAGTGAGAGGAGGCATGACCACCTTCTGTGCACAGAATAGAAAACATGCCATGTCCCTCAGCACTAGCTCATCACTGGTCCCAGACAGGCCTGCCTGGGTGACAGCCATGGTGGATTCCGCCAAATGAGAGACTAGACTGTCATCATCCACAGCAGAGACAAAGACCAGGGGAAGCCCCAGCCATGTTTCTTCTGCAAGCAGCTGAAAAACGATGGCAGCCAACCTGCCCAGCAATGTTCTCAGGAACATACAACCTCGTCCAACACAGCTCTCAAGGAGCTGCCTTCTACCCAGTTTTGGAGAAGGAAAATGACAACTTGGAAAAGAAATCCCCTATGTGTAGAAGGAAGGAGCTGCCATGATGAGAATGAAATGCTGCCTGCACTTGAGTTTCCTGTGACTCACTGGATTTTTCAGAAAGTATATATTGAGACCTAACATGCTCTCTCCAGCCTCGTAATAGGTGTAAAGAAACATTAGAAACTCTTTTTGTTTCATTCTTCTTTTTACTGGTGCCCCAAATTGACACGGTCTCAAATGTACCTTTCCACATATGGTTCCCAAGGATCTGGGAGGTGGGCCACCTGTGCCAGGTATTAGGGACACAGAGATGAGTAAGACACCATCCATGGTGTAAATGGAGGGCGAGCAGCTTTCATAGAAAAGAGGAAGTCTTGGGCATGCGAAGATTATCCCCTGATTACAGAGGAGATTGAAGAAGACTAGGGCTTGTCCTGGGTCACTCAACTTCTCCCTCCACCTACCTGAGCATTTTAGCTAGACACCAATTATTTCAAACTCAGCCTTGTCTACCAAGCTGAGTTGTAGGCTCCCTTCAGGGAGGAACTAGGGTTTCTTTTCTATCTCTATTAGTCTGAAGCATCCACTGGGGAGAAAACAGTTGCTCAATAAAAACTACAGTGGGCCTGGCACGGCAGCTCACACCAGTAATTCCAGCACTTTGGGAGTCTGAATTAAAAAGATTGTTTGAGCCCAGGAGTTCCAGACTACCCTGGGCAACACAGCAAGACCCTGTCTCTGCAAAAAATAAAATAAAATAAAACAAAACAAAATTAAATTAAATTTAATTTAATTTAAAGATTAGCCAGGCTCGGTGACACACACCTGTAATGCCAGCTACTTGGGAGGCTATGGTGGGAGGATTCCTTGAGCCCAGGAGATGGAGCCTGCAATGAGCTATTATTGCACCCCGCACTCCAGTCTGGGCGAGAGAGAGATCCTTTCTCAAATAAATATACAAATATTTGTAACACTGCAGTGATTTACTGAGTAGCGGAATTTATGCCAGCATCAAATGGTTTTCTTGGAGACCCACTCTTATTTGCTGAGAGGAGAGAGTGTATGCAGCAGCCTTGCTTTGAGACTTTGTTGCAAGCCCTGTCTACATTCAAAAGCAAAGTTGCCCAAGGAGGAGAGCATGGTTCTTTGATTTGGGGAATTTGTCAGTTCTGTGTTCTCCGCTGGTTGATCTTCATTCCCTTAGCTCATCCCTCACATTCCTCTAAATGGAATATCACCTCATGCTTTTCTGCCCCACTAATTCATCATCCAGGATATTCCAGGCTGGGCAGGGCTTTGTGAGCCCATGGAAGAAGATAAACACCCCTTTCAGCAACATTCCTGGGAATTTCATCGTGCGGGGCTTTGTCCTGATTCTGATGAATGAACATGCTGAAGAAATAGTTGAAGGCTGAGGCCAAGAGCTGAAGAAACACCAGAAGTAAGATAAGAATTTTCCATTATTGCTCCAGTGGACAAAACTAGACAAGAATTACATTAGATCCAATTAGGGCTCCTACAAATGGAACCCTCTAATGTTTAGAACCCTTTGCAAAAGGAATGAGCTTCTTTGTGTGGAATAGAATTCCCCAAGAAAGGAAAAAAGTCTGCAAGCAGAGCCTAGATAGCTCTCTGCCTGGGGCACTCACTTGTTCCATAAGGAATGACTGTGCACTCCACATGCCTGGCACTATGGCAGATGCCCCCAATGCAGTAGAGACTTCTGTTTCAATGAAGCTTGTTTGACAGGGAGTGAGGCAGCCAACCTATCAATAAACAAGGAAGTGGCCCAAGAGTACTCCCACTCAGATGTGTAAACGCAGCCTCCTTGCTCAGAAGCATTGGTGGGGCACTGCACAGCTATGAACAATACTCGATGGTCCCCTTCTCAGCTTGCTGGGTAGCAAAGGCACTGTGAATGCATTTAAAGCAAACTGCTTTAAATCTAAATGTAATCCAAAGTCAACATGTTCATCAGTTCTTTGAGGTGTAACTTGGCTAATTGTTCAGTGTTTCAGATTCCTGTCATCCTCCCCTTCACATCCAGGGATGGGAAGAGAGATGCGGGTGGGTGTTTGGCAGCTGTGTCTCCTGAAGCCATCATATCTGATTCCATATTTGGGCATTTTGTTGGATTTTGCTGCTGACATCTGAGGCTTTTCTCAGCTGGGTCAGAACCTTGTGTCCCCACCAGGTGTCCTCTGCTGTCTTGGCCTCTCATGAGCTCTTTCTGGAACTGCACGTACCCAGGAGAGCCTGCCATTGCAGGCTGTTGCAAGCCCTGTCCACATTCACTGCCACTCTGCCCTGGGCCTTTGCACAGTCACTTTGCCACAGCCACTGCAGGCCTAGTGGCCAACCCACTTAGTCCTTACATCTGCCATTACATGTTAGTGTGCTCAGAGTCTAGCCTCACCTATGCTGTTGTCATTCTATTCAATGCGCACTTCCTGGTGGCCTCATCTGACTTTACCTGCCATCTATCAGATAATGCCTTCCAGATCAAAATCCAGACAAGAGTTCTCTTCTGACCTCCAACTCAGGCGCCAAATGCCTCTGGTACTCGTAGTCCTAGTAGACACCTCTGACACATGTCCCTGAAGTTGAAGGCTCCCCCTTCCCTCCAAGCCTGCTCACCTATGCCCCCTGTCCTGGTGAATAGTGCCATTCACCCAATGGTCCAAGGTCTCCTTTTACAGATGCCCCCTCTCCCACAGCCCACACATCTCACAGTCATGGAGTCCTGCAAATTCTGCCACCTTTATTTATCTTGGCTCTATCTCACCTAAGATACTGCTTTGTCCAAGAAGTGTTCTTTCCCTGGTGCACCAGGCAGGATTGAATGTTCTGTGTCTACATTTTGGTGCTCCTATGAAGGTGTACCCTTGACTCAACCGTGAGCTGGGTGGGGGCAGGAACAAGTCTGCTCATGAGCTTATCCCAGTGCTTGCTACCCACATAGAGAATGCTCAAGTCAATGCACACTTGTCACATGACTGAAGACAATGAGTGAGCGAATCTACTCTACATCAGTAATTCACAGGTCAGTGGGCTTTCTACTAAATCTTAATGAAAATTCAGGATGTGTGAGTCCTGGTAATGGCCTGTGTGCAACAGAAGTCCTCACCAAAGATCTTTCTTCTATGGAAACATTTGGCTTTGTCTCCATGTAAAACGTTACCCTGAGACAGGAGAGTGTGCAGAGGGACAGAGGAAGTACATGGAACTCTTTGTACTTTCTGCTCAATTCACAAACCAAAAACTGCTCTACCAAATAAATTAAGTCTATTAAATCTTTTAACAGTTACTTCGAGGACAAGAACAATTTACTGAATACTTCAACAATTCATCCCGTTCTGTATACACTTTCCTTTTCTACACACACACACACACACACACACACACACACACACCAGGAAATGTACAAGACATTTCTGCAATGAAGGAAAATCAGCCTGGTGGATTTGAATTCATTCTCTCTTGGCCTCAATTCTTCATGCAGAGATCAAACCAGAACTAGCCCAAGGGTCAGTAATGCAAAACATTCAAGGCTTTCCATCTTGAAGGCCTCAGACACATTGGTACCACCCCAGAAAAGAGCAGAAGTGTTTCCCACCCCTACCAAAACCACTTTCAGACCATGAAGGTCTCTCCTCGCAGGAAGCTGTTGCAGGATTTCCAACTGGGTCCCTGGCCTTGGCCGTTCTTAAACATGGAACCTGGAATTCTTGAGTACCTGCTCAGAAGCGGCTCTATGCCGTGATTGGTCAGCAACCCTCCAAGCACCTCCACGTGACCATCGTGGTGAGAGATGCTGGAGGCAGGAGTGAGTCGTGATGTATCCCTTCCCTGGCCTGAATCAAACTAATAATTACAGCATTCTCCGTACAGGACTGCACAAAGCTCAAACCAAGAGAGAGAGATTAGCTCTGCTGGGCAGAGGAGGGGGAGAAACAGTGGCCCCCTCATCCATGCAACACTGCAGCTTTGTAAAGTGCTTTGGCACTTTGGAACTACTTTCCAGCCTTAACAAAGTTTGTTCATTTTCCTTGGGGATGCCTGGTGCCACACATATCTTCTCTGTAAAACTCAGGGGGAGCTCTGAGAGTCCTCACACCTCACTCAGATGGGTGGATTGGAGGAAAGGAATCTTGGCTGTTGTTTCCCATCTGTAAAATGATGAGACTGATCTGGAGTTAACAGAAAGTTTAGACATCCCTTCACAACTTCACTTCCAAGCATCTTGCATGCAGTGATTATAAACTCCTAAACCCCTGGGTGAGTGCAAGAGAAAGCTGGACATAGTGGATTGGTTCCAAACATTTTCCAGAGATTCTGAACATAGAAAAATCCTTTTCTTCTATTTCTGGTTATTTCCCCCCAATTTTCTGACCCATCTGGCATTGACCCATGTAGGAAACTCTTTCTCTCAGCTGAAGCAGGCTTCACACCATGGAAATGGGAATATTTCCCATGACTGCATCATACTGTGATTTTTCAGGGGAAAAAAAATGCTCCTGCATGCCTCTTCCCAGAACTGGATTACCCGATAGTTAAACTGAGCAGGCAGCTGAACATCAACCAAACAGGAGCACAACCACCCCCTACCAAAAACTGAGAAAAAAATTGTTTATGAAGAACTTTATACTTGCTTTTTGCCTCCAAAATTATCAAAGTAAACCTCCGAGGATAAATCAGGGCTTCCTGACATTTTTTACCCTTATTTTATGTATTTACTTTTTGCTTTTAATCATATATGAAAGGGTGGAGAGGAGCCATCATCATCTTTTTGAAGTTTAAGGCCTCTAACGTTTTTTCTCAGATCCTACAACGATCGTGCCTTAAATAGGAGGCAAATAAGCATTTGAAAGATTCAGGACATCTTGGGGGTGTGGAGGGAGGTGTGCGCTGAGCCCAGAGAAGGGAAGGGCGAGTGGAGGCAGTGGCTGGTGGAAGAACAGGCCTGGAGATGGTGCCACAGCTAATCTAGAAGCAGTGCAGCTCAGTAGTTAAGCAGGTGGATGGGCACTGGGTTCAAACCCTGACTCCATCACCGGCTGGATGGGACTCAGTTTCATCACACCTTACTCTCCCCATCTCTTAGAACTGTTGGGAGGAGTAAATGCAGGCAGGGTGAATGGACGCTGATGCATAGGCAGGAGGATGAGGGAGGAAGGCAGGGTCCCAAGCAACTTCCAGATTCCTGCCTGGAATGGGTGAATGCCCTTGGAGCCACTCAAGCCCTGGGTGAGATTCCTCCACAGGGACACACTCCAGTCTTTGGAGAGCTACTTGGGATCCATGGTTGCCTTCAGCCCTGTGGGGTCCATTGTGGGCACCCCAGTGAGTTGTCTTCCCCTCTGTACAAGCTAATACTCTCTACCCTGCCCTGCACCCTGAAGGCTCCCCCATGGGACCAGTCCCTCCCCACTGGCTTCTGGTGGGGCTTGGCCAATGGGAGGCACCAGCAGGCTGCATATGGCAGCAACTCTGTTCTCCTGCCAGTCACTGCACTTGCCCCTTGTGACTGGTGATGGGGGTGAGGGCCAGCCCCTGGTGACGGATAAGGGCGCCCAGCTGCCACTGGCCCCAGCATGCAGCTCCATTCTGTGCTGATTCCCTTTGCCTTTGTAAGTAGTCCCTTCATTGAGCTATCTTTTCTGACCCTCTGTGATGGCCACATCTTGTCCTGCATAACTCTCCATCTCCACCCCAATACCTCCTCCTTCTCCTCTCCTGGAGCTCCTTGCTGTTCAACACTAAGACCAGATGCCTGAGATCCCACCAAGGGCACTAAGTCTAGGAGGAGAGCATGCATGAAGGAGCCATGATAAACACCAAGGAGAAAGAAAAAAAGGTCACATCCCAGATCCAGGAGACCCTGCACCACAGTGCTGCAGGAGTTAGGACTCACTGGCTGATGGGAAGAGAACGAACAGCTTCCCTGGGGGATGCCCTGGGCCTGGGGTGCTGCCCTGGCCTCTGATCTCTCAGGGAGCTATGAAGGAGCTTGGGCTGGAAGAGTCTCCCTGAGGCTCACTGGGACTCTAAGGGGAGAAGGGCCTTGGGGTGGGTGGTCAGGGTTTGGAGAAAGTTGCTCCTTGACTTACAGCAAGAAGTGGAAGTTAATCTCATGGGTCCTGATGTAGTGTGGAGCCCCTAAGCATAGGGACTCTCCATCAGAAGGGGACAAATATTTCCCTTGGGCCAGGACAGGCATGAGATGTGTATTAGTCCATTTTCGCACTGCTGATAAAGACATACCCAAGACTGGGAAGAAAAAGAGGTTTACTTATAGTTCCACATGGCTGGGGAGGCCTCATAATCACAGCAGGAGATGGAAGGCACTTCTTACATGGTGGTGGCGAGAGAAAATGAGGAAGATGCAAAAGTGGAAACCCCTGATAAACCCATCAGATCTCATGAGACTTATTCACGACCATGAGAACACTGTGGGAAAAACCACCTCCATGACTCAAATTATCTCCCACCGGATCCTTCCCACAACATGTGGGAATTATGGGAGTACAATTCAAGATGAGATTTGGGTGGTGACACAGAGCCAAACCATATCACATAAATTCCAGGGCAGTGCCTGTGAGTCCTGACAGTGGTATCATGGCGTGAAAATTACATATGCTTGGGAAGGGCATCTTGGAGTAAGGAAGGGTGGCCGTGTTCCAAAGCTGAGCTGTTTTCCCATATCCCTGTCCTGGCAGGTCTTTAAGTAGACTTGATCTCCCTACCACCCTGGCACTAACTGCTCCCCTTCTTCCCTCCCTACACCTTTCCCAGCCTTCTGGTCACCCCCATGGTAGCTGCTGTCTCTTTCTGTCAATCTCACCATCTACCCCAGCCCCAACAGTCTGAGCCAGGTCCTTCCTGCCCCTGGAGGACCTTCCTACCAGGCTGACCCCAGAACGTGAACAAAAAGCCAGACAGACTAGAACCAATCTGTTTGTAAATTCCACCACCAAAGAACAAAAGCGAAGCCTTAAAAGCCCAAAAGTGCTAAGCTACCACCAAAGAATGACTCATTTGCTTCTGTATCCCTGGAAGGATCAGCCCATTATATTTAATGGACTTTGATACTTCTTATTGTAGTACATAAAGGCTATTATTAAAATGAAAGATTGTTACAGTGGAGGATCTGATCCTTGCTACTTTGCTTTTAAAGCTATCCAAAGCAATTGGTGTCAGGACTCCTTGCAAGTTTTTCTGATTATCTGTTGACATTGTCTCATAAGGAGTTTCTTTAAAGATTTAATTGACTTCATTTATTCCCTTGTCTGGGAAGGTGCCTGAGGCTTTGGGCTTTAGCTGCAGGTGGGGGAGATCGAGGAGGCCCAGCGATTAAAGCATGTCCTCATGAGCGTATTTATGAAATAACAGCAATGGCTTGAGCCTGGCAGCTTGGAATCTAACACTGCGCTGTATCTACCTTATTTGCAGGATTAGAAGCCATTAATTCCCGGAATTGTTCTCTGGAGTGTAAGTGACAACAGCTGTAGCTATCTGCTCACTGTCTTTCCACATGGGCTCCCCTTACAAGGGATGCATGAACACACACTGTCAAATGGGGTGCTGCCGATTCCACACGGGAGCTAAGACAGGCCTGCTACCAACAGACAGACAGTCCCGCAGCAATCATCTGGACACTCGAGCAAATGGGCTCAGTCCTGATGCCCCTCTCTCTAGCCCATTCTCAGGCGGACAGAGGTGGAGAGAGGGAGACCTTCCTATTGGCTCTGATCATGGAGAGGCACTTAGAACGTATCACTCTGTCCTCACAAAGGGCTAAGTATCACATTAGTCCAAATCTAACCTCTCTCAGCCTCAGTTTCCTCATCTGAAATGAGGAATTGGACTAATCATCTCAAGGGGTGTTTCTGGCCCTTCAAATACAAAGCAAACTAACAAAGTCTCCTCTCCTCTGTCGACAGGGATGGGCTCAGTTAAAACTCGGAGTGCAAAGTTGTCAGAGAATTATAAATTTCTATTAAAATAGGGATTGTACATGACTGTTATGTTTAAATAACACTGACTAGGTTTTCAATTAGAGAAATTTAAAGAATAGAACAAAAATGATGTCCCAACAACCAGAAAACCCATGTTGGGTATAAACACAACAATGGATGCATAGATGGATGGATGGGTGGGAACTACAGTGCACATATCTTAAATTATTCAAATAGTACCAAAAGGAATGAAATGAAATGCAAAAATCTCTCTCTCCATCCCTCCTGCAAACCTGACTCCTCATCTCTCCCTAAAGCTACACTTTGCTAACAGTTCCATGTGTATCTCACCAAGAAAACAAAATTTTTTACACTGATACCAGCATCTATACTAACATATGCTTACTCAAAAGGGAAACATAATATATTTGGCTTTCTGCAAAATTTTTCAAACATACAGAAAATAATATAACAGACATCCATGTATGTATCATCCAGATTTAAGATATGTTTGCCTTATTTTATTTGCCTCAGATCCAAGAAGAAGAAAGAAAGAAACTGAAGAAAGGCAGGGATGGATGGGAGAGGGAGAGAGGAAGAGGAGGAAGGAAGGAAGGAAGGAAGGAAGGAAGGAAGGAAGGAAGGAAGGAAGGAACATATTAATATAAATATGTTTATTAAGGGAGGGAGGGAGGGGTGAACAACAGAGTTACAGGTAAAACCCCCAAGTTCCATATCTTGTCCCCTCCCTGGAAGTAGCCACTGTCTTGAAGTTTGGTATGTATGGTTCTAATGTACATTTTTGTATTGTACTACATGGATTTATAGTCAAGAAAAATATATTGTGGTTTTGTGCATGTGGATTTCATGTTGCATAAATGGAATAATGTCAACTATATCTTCCTAGAATTTGCTTTTCTCAATAAACATATTTATAATAATCGATTCAGGTTGAAGCAAATAGATCTAAGACATTGTCTTAATCTACTATAACAAAAATACGATACATTGGGTGGCTTAAACAACAAACATTTATTTCTCACAGTTCTGGAGGCCGGGAAGTTTAAGATATAAGTGTCTAGTGATTAAGGTGTTTGTGATTCAGTGTTTGGTGAAGGCCTATTTCCTGGTTCAGAGACAGCATCTTCGGGTTGGGTCCTCACATGGTGAAAAGGACAAAAGGGTTCTCTGGGATCTCTTCTATAAGAGCACTAATCCCATTCATAAAGGCTCTACCCTCATGACCTTATCATTTCTCAAAGGCCCCACCTCCTAATGCCACCATCTTGGGGGTTAAGATTTCAACACATGAATTAGGTGGGATACAAGCATTCATCCATAATAGATATGCATTTCATTTGCTTCATAATATTCTGTTGTGTGACCAAACCATGGTTAGTTCACCCATTCTCCAGTGATGGATGGATGGGGGATGGATGGACGGATTAATGAGAAATGAATGAATAAGGATTGAGAAAATATGGTTTCTATGGACTAATAAGGTCAGAAGTGTACCCTTAAGAGGTCATTTCCTTATATCTTGTTCAAGCCTATCCAAGAGAGAATCTAATACCTCCACTAAGAAGTTAGCTCTTCAATATTCTTGACTTTAAAAAATTTGCAGATTTATTTTAGATCCCTAAAGTACCATCTAGGCTGGGCATGGTGGCTCATGCCTGTAATCCTAGCACTTTGGGAGACCAAGGTGTGTGGATCACCTGAGGTCAGGAGTACAAGACCAGCCTGGCCAACATGGTGAAACCCCATCTCTACTAAAAATACAAAAATTAGCCAGGTGTGGTGGTGAGTGCCCCAGTAGTCCCAGATACTCAGGAGGCTGAGGCAAGGAATTGCTTGAACCCAGGAAGCAGAGGTTGCAGTGAGCTGAGATCATGCCACTGCACCCCAGCCTGGATGACAGGGTGAAACTCTGTC
>PVKP010035396.1:6727-23472 GCA_004027715.1 Plecturocebus donacophilus | reverse complement strand
GAGACTTTAACACTACACTGTCAATATTACATAGATCAACGAGATAGAAAATCAACAAGGATATCCAGGACTTGAACTCAGACCTGGAACAACTAGACTTAACAAATATTTACAGAACTCTCCTCCCACAAATCCACAAAACATACATTTTTCTCAGTATCACATTATACCTATTTTAAAAGTGACCACATAATTGGAACTAAATCACTCCCCAGCAATTGCATAGCATTTCACAGGTTTAAATAAAATATTGGTTGGCTGCTTATTTGTTATTTTCATCCCCTATTCCTTCTGTCTCCAGTGTTAAACACAATTATTGGCATAAAAGAGGTTTTTAATACCCATTTTTAGACTGTATTCTAGCCTGGGCAATAAAACAAGAATCCCATTCTCTCTCCCTCTTTCTCTTCCTCTTTCTTTCTCTCTTTCATTCTTTTTTTCTTTCTTTTGCTGTTTCTTTCCTTCTCTTTTTCTCTCTTTTTCTAAAATCTCTTCCTCTTTCTCTTTTATTCTTTTTTTCTTTCTTTTGCTGTTTCTTTCTCCTTTTCTCTCTTTTTCTAAAATCTCTTCCTTTCTTTCTCTCTTTCATTCTTTTTATAAAAAAAAAAAAAGAAAAAGAAAATTGTATTCATCAGAAGCAATCAAGATAAACTCCCACTACATGCAGCAACGTGGGTGAATGGGCTCCAGACACAACGAAAACCACAGGAGAAGCCTCAGGTGAGCTGGAGAAAAGTGAACACCCTCGCAGAGAAGCATGTACTTGGAGATGCCTTTGTTTCCAGCTCCCAAACCTGTAGTCCTGTCAGCTTCCGCCTGACCCACGCCACCTCCTCTTTCTTGCAGTAGCCTGGCCAACGTGGTGAAAGTCCATCTCTACTGAAAATACAAAAATTAGCTGTGTGTGGTGGCATGTGCCTCTTATCCCAGCTACTCAGAAGGCTGAGGCAGGAGAATTGCTTGACCCCAGGAAGCAGAGGCTGTAGTGAGCTGAGATCGCACCACTGCACTCCAGACTGGGCAACAGAGCGAGACTCCGTCCCCCCAAAAAAAATAATTTTTAATGTTTTTATTTCTTTAGAGATGGTCTCACTCTGTCACCCAGGTTGGAGTGTAGTGATGTGATCATAGCTCACTGCAGCCTCAAACTCCTGGCCTCAAGTGATCCTGCTCTCTCAGCCTCCTGAGTAGCTGGGACCACAGGTGCACACTGGGCTATTTTTAAAATATTTTTGTAGAGACAGGAGTCACGCAATGTTGCCCAGGCCAGTCTTAAACTCCTGGCCTCAAGTGATCCTCCTGCCTTGGCCTCCCAAAGTCCTGGGTTTACAGGCATGAGCCACTGTGCCTGGCCCTAGAATCTAGAATGCATCTTGTGGAATTTCTCTTTCCTCTTAATTGCTCCTTCATGTCTCGGTTCAGAAGGTACAATCTGTGAAGAACAAAGGTTTACCTTAGTTTCTGATGGCTCAAGGTGACACCCAGAACATTGGACCTCTACTCAGGCTAGGATTGTCCTTAGAACACCCTCTCAATGCAGTGCTCCTCCTCATCCCCTTCCTCCACCTCTGTTTTGAGAGACACTCAGCTAGAAAGAGTTGCTTTGAGGCTAAGCTCTGGGAGCTCCTGACAGTGGCAGCCTGGCCTGTGGTCACTGTAGGCCCCTACATGTGGTGAAAGTTGATAGTAAGGGCTCAGGGAGCCAGGCTCAAAGGCTCACGCCTGTAAACTCAGCACTTTGGGAGGCTGAGGTGGGAGGATGGCTTGAGCTCAGGAGTTTAAGACCAGCCTGGGCAATATAGTGAGATCCATCTCCACAAAAATTAAGAAATTTAGCCAGGCATAGTGGCATACACCTGTGGTCCTAGTTACTCAGGAGCCTAAGGCAGGAAGATCGCTTGAGCCCAGGAGTTCAAGGCTGCAGTGAGCCAAGATTGCACCACTGCACTCCAGCCTGGGTGACAAAGCAAGACCGTGTCTTTAAAAACAACAACAACAAACACACACTCAGAGAAGGTAAGAGGAGGAGGCGTGGTTCTTATTCTGGAAGGAGATGGTGGGATTTCACTGTTTCAGAAACCCTCTGAGTTCTCTAACCCAGTGGGTTAAGAGTCTGACTTCATGCACTCCCATCCATGCTGTTCGGGGTCTACCAGCATCTGAGGTCTCTACTTCTGGGTGGAGGTCCTCACAATCCTGAGGACCACAGTACACAGCCGGGGCCTGAGACTAGGGCGTCAGACTCTATCCTGTGCCCGAGGTCACAGCCTTCTCACCAACCCTACCCTTGTCGGTCCTTCCTGCCTTCAGGGTCTTCTCATGGTTTTACTCAATTTCCCCAACTAAACCCCTGTGCCCGCCTGACTCTTTATTTCACAAACCTTCTTGGCTCTGAATTTGGGTTTTCCGGGGAGTGCTCATTTGAATTTGACAAACATTCCTTGAGCTTCCAAGACAGGTGTGGCGTCAGCCTCGAGAAGGCTTTAACTTTGTAGTAAAAATCAGCTGGCCGGGCGCATCAGCTCACGCCTATAATCCCAACGCTTTGGGAGGCTGAGGCAGGCGGATCACCTGCAGTCAGGAGTTTGAGACCAGCCTGGCCAACATGGTGAAACCCCGTCTCTACTAAAAATAAAAGAATTTAGCTGGGTGTGGTGGTACGTGCCTATAATCCCAGCTACTCGGGAGGCTGAGGCAGGAGAATTGTTTGGACCAGGGAGGCAGAGGTTGCAGTGAGCCAAGATCACACCACTGTACTCCAGCCTGGGCGACAAAACAAGACTGTCTCAAAAAAAAAAAAAAAAATTCAGCCACTTCCACAAAAAGTGCAATGCAGAATATGGTGAATGTTTCCACAGATGGAGAGCAACTCACTAGGAGATTCGTTACAAAAGTGGAGTAGTGGGAAGGAGGGGAAGACAGTCTCCCCAAGGCTTTCTTTAGAGATGTGGCGTTGGGCTGGGCCTGAAGGGCAGAGATGCTTTCAGAAGCCCAGGTGTGGGGAGAAGGACAGAGACGAAGAGACAGCATGCCCAGAAAATCACTGAACTCCAATCCGATTCCAATCTGGTTCAAGTGCTGGTAGAGAAGGAAAGAGAGCGATGACAAAGCAGGTTGAAGCGATGTCATTGAGTGTCCCCATGCCAAGCCCCGAAGCTCCCATCTTTGTAGATAAAGGGGAGCCAGTGAGGAATCTTGAGCCCAGGCTTCCATGTGTGAGCCATTTTGATCCCCACTCAGTCACAATTCTGTATCTGCAGCATCTTAAGAACCCTCCATCCCTACAACCTTAGTTCATGCCACCATCTTTTTTTTTTTTTTAAAGACGGGGTTTCGCCATGTTGGTCAGGCTGGTCTTGAACTCCTGACCTCAGGTGATCCACCTGCCTTGGACTCCAAAGTGCTTGGATTACAGGCGTGAGCCACCACGCCCAGCCTTAGGCCACCATCTTGTCTCACCGGGTTACATGTGGCAGTCCTGTAACGAATTTTCCAATCTCCAGACTCCCTTCCGCCTCCTCCACTCCTCCAGACTTGGTCGTGTCAAAGTGCAAATCCAATCATGTCAGTTTCCTGTTTTGGAACTTTCAAGAGCTTCATGCTACCCTCAGGATTAAGCCTAAATTCCTTTTATATTACACACCTGGCCCTTCCCAGCTCCACTACACTAAACCGTCTCTACTTCTGCAGTCCCTTCTGCAGGAATGGCCCTCCACCCATCACCTGGCGACCGCGACCCAGCTCTGGGCGCTCCCCCAGGGGCCTCTCTGACTCGCACCTCCTCGGGCTTCTTCGGCCCACTGTGCTTCCCGCTGTCTGTCCTGGCATCTATGGCAGTGTTGAAATGGCCAGTTCCTTCATTTTCCTCTGCTCTCGGTTGTATTTATTTATTTATTTAGAGATGGCGTTTCGCTCTTGCCCAGGCTGGAGTGCAATGGAACGATCTCGGCTCACTGCAACCTCTGCCTCCCAGTTCCAGCGATTCTCCTGCCTCAGCCTCCCGAGTAGCTGGGATCACATAGGCCGCCATGCCCGGCTAATTTTGTAATTTGTGTAGAGACAGGGTTTCTCCATGCTGGTCAGGCTGGTCTTGAACTCAGGTGATCCACCTGCCTTGGCCTCCCAAAGTGCTGGGATTATAGGCCTGAGCCACTGCGCCCAGCCTGTTTATTTTTTTTTGAGACAGAGTCTTGCTCTGTCACCCAGTCTGAAATGCAGTCCTGGCGCACTGCAACCTCCACCTCCTGGGTTCAAGTGATTCTTCTGATTCAGCCTTCTGAGCAGCTGGGATTACAGGCGTGCGCCGCCATGCCCAGCCCGGTTTTATTTTAGCGTCTGTGTTTTCAGAGCAGGAACTAGGGGCTCAAAAAAAAAGGTCCTCAACAGGATGGATAAAACACCCACTTCCTCAGCTGACCTCTCCTGACTCACATCAGTCCCACACCCGCTGGACCAATTTGCTTCTGTTTCTTTCTTTTCTGCGTCCCATTTTTTTTTTTTTCCTGAGACAGGGTCTCATTCTGTTGCCCAGGCTGGAGCGCAGTGGTACCATCGTGACCCACTGCAGCCTTGGCCTCCTGGACTAAAGCAATCCTCCCACTTCATCCCCCGAGAATCACAGGTGTGCGCCACCATGCCCAGTTATTTTTTTATCTTTTAAAGAGACAGGTCTCACTATGTTGCCCAGGCTGGTCTCGAACTCCTGAGCTCAAGGGATCCTCTTGCTTCGGCCTCCCAAATTCCTGAGATTGCAGGTGTGAGCCACCTCACCTGGCCCTGTGGTCTTTCTGTCCCTAGTTCTGCCGCAAGAGGTGACTGTGGTATAGCAGAAAGAGTCCACATAAAATCATTTACAAACAAAGCCTGGAGTGAAACAGCAAATGTTTAACAGCAGTGGCTTTTGGGGAGTAGGATAAGAGATGATATTTGTTGTTTGTTTTTTGAGGCGGAGTCTTACTCTGTCACCCAGAATGGAGTGCCATGGCGTGGTCTCGACTCACTGTAACCGCCTCCAAGGTTCAGGTGATTCTCCCACCTCAACCTCCTGAGTAGCTGGGACTACAGGCACGTGCCACCACACCTGGCTAATTTTTGTATTTTTAGTAGAGACCGAGTTTCACTATGTTGGCGAGGCTGGACTCGAGCTCCTGACCTCGTGATCCACCTGCCTTGGCCTCCCAAAGTGCCAGGATTACAGGCGTGAGCCACCGCACTTGGCCAAGAGACAATAGTTTATTATTCCCACCTTTTTTTTTGTATTAAATTTACTATATTTTCTAATGGGAAATACTTTTTTGGTTTTTTTGGTAAGAAAGAGCAGGCCGAGTGCTGTGGCTCGTGCCTATAATCCCCACATTTTGAGAAGCCAAGAGCCCAGGAGTTTGAGACTGCCCTGGGCAAACCTTGTCTGGAAAGAAAATTAGCTTGGCATGGTGGCACATGCCTGTCGTCATAGTGACCCTGCTCAGGAGGCTGAGGCAGGAGGATTGCTTGAGCCCAGGAATTGAAGGTTACAGTGGATTACGATTGTGCCACTGCACTCCAGCTTGGATAACACAGAGGGACCCTGTCTCTAAAATAATAGGAGCAATAGTAATAAAAGAGCCCAACATCAGACTGAAAGAGCTTGATTGAAGTGAGAATAGCAGAATAGTGTGTATCATAAGTATCATCTGTTTAAAAGAAGAAAAGCAGAAAAATACTTATTTATAAAATCTCTCGGGTCGGGCATGGTAGCTCACCCCTGTAATCCCAGCACTTTGGGAGGCTGAGGCGGGCAGATCACCTGAGGTCAGGAGTTCCACACCAGCCTGGCCAACATGGTGAAACCCTGTCTCTACTAAAAATACAAAAATTAGCTGGGCATGGTGACAGGTGCCTGTAATCCCAGCTGCTCGGGAGGCTGAGGCAAAAGAATCGCTTGGACCCGGGAGGCGGAGGTTGGCAGTGAGCCAAGATCACGCCACTGCACTCCAGCCTGGGTAACAGTGCAAGACTTTGTCTCAAAAAACAAACAAACAAAAAGTGTTGAGTTTGAATTCTAACCCACTAGACACTTTCCCCGTCTGTAAAATGGAGAACACAGTACCTATTTCAGACAGTCTTTGCAAGAAGTGAGTGGCATGTGAATGGCTTTGGTGGCCCTCTGAGGCACCCCACAGAGGTAAGGGCTTGTCCTCTGGCCTCCCGATTCCCCTTGGCCCTCCCTCCTTCTCACCCTGTCTTGCCCTCCAAATGAAGCTGTCAAGGCCAAACGGTATGCCTGCCAAGATGGCCCCGCTGGAATCCCCCCTTGGCCCTCCGCCTGTTGGAACACAGCTAATAGCACAGAGGAAAAGCCACACTTCGAGGATCTGGACATTTCAAAGCAGCCAAGCAGCTCTGTTTGTTTTCTCAGGCTCTCCGCTTGCCAGCTAGTTCCACACATTAGAAATATTTTGGGTCGGCTCTACAGTTCTCAACCATAGCACATTCGTCTTGTTTCATGACTACTTCCTTATAATAGCTCTGGGAAAAACTGCACTGGACCTAGTCCCAAACCACGCTGCTGGCATCCCAGGCTGCATTCAACATGGTGCCTTCGGGTAGTAATTAGAAGTCGAAAACTCCTGCGACTTCCTCGGGTTTGGTCTGGAGCCACGGGTGGCTGTTTGGGTTGAGTTTCTAGAGGGTTGTCATCACCAGGACCTTCAAAGTGCTTGAGGCAGGAAAAGAGAAGCTTAATTTATCATGTTTCTGCTGGTTCCAATAACCCCGCTCCTCTCTGCAGCCTTTTTTCCTCCTCGATGTGGATATTTAATTGAGTGTCGATGCAAAATGTGATGCTGGAGGAGGTGCTTGCTTTTTTTTCTTTTCTTTTTTTTTTTTGAGACGGAGTTTCACACTGTTGTCCGGGCTGGAGAACAGTGGTGCGATCTCGGCTCACTGCAACCTCCACCTCCTGGGTTCAAGTGATTCTCCTGCCTCAGCCTCCCGAGTACCTGGGATTATAGGCGCCCGCCACCACGCCCAGCTAATTTTTTGTATTTTTAGTAGAGATGGGGTTTCACTATATTGGCCAGGCTGGTCTCAAACTCCTGAGCTCATGATCCGCCCGCCTCAGCCTCCCAAAGTGCTGGGATTACAGGCGTGAGCCACCGCGCCTGGCCAAGGGGCTTTCTTTGTTGCCTGGGATAGGGTTGCCAGATTTGGAAATGAAAATGCAGGATACCCAGTTAGATCAGATTTCCATGTGTGAAGAATTTTTTAGTGTAAGTGTGTCCCATGCAATTCTTAGGACATACATTGAAATTATTTTTTGTTTTAGTATATAAATATATCCCACACAATATTTGTCTTATTGGTGGTTTGATTGATTTGGGTCTTTTTTTTTTTTTTTTTTTTGAGATGGAGTCTGGCTCTGTCACCCAGGCTGGCGTGCAGTAGCATGATCTTGGCTCACTGCAACCTCTCCCTCCCGGATTCAAGTGATTCTCTTGCCTCAGCCTCCCAGGTAGCCGAGATTACAGGCGCACAACACCATGCCTGGCTAATTTTTAAATTTTTTCAGAGATGGGGTCTTCCTGTATTGTCCAGGCTGGTCTCCAACTCCTTGGCTCAAATAGTCCTTTGGCCTCAGCTTCCCAAAGTGCTGGGATTACAGATGCGAGGCGTCGCGCCTGGACTTCCCATGGAGTATTTGCACATACTTACATTACAGAGTGTTCACTGTTTATCTGAAATTCAGATTTAACTGGGCGTCCTATATTTATATATGTGTGCATGTATGCATGTATTTATTTATTTATTTATTTTCTGTCCCTCATACTTTACTGGTCAACTCTAGGTTTGTGTGCAGCTGGGTGGGTTTGGGAGAGGGTGTTACTATTCCCCAGCTCCCAGTTGGAGGCATGAGAAGGCCTTGGCCTAGCTCTCCAGGGTCTCAGACTGTGGAGTTTGGAGGGGCAGATCTGGCCTCTCCTGAGCCAACACAGGGCACCCATGTAGGGGTACAAGCTTACTACCCATCAGCCAGCCTTGCTGTGTTAGGAGAAGTAGACCTTGCTGTCATTCACGCTGGGCTTGATGGTGTCACTGCCAGGCTTCTAGCCAGCAGGACAAACTTCCGGATGCTCATCTGTGTACTGGAAGGCCTGGACCAGCTGCAGAGCCTTATCCACAGAGAGTCCCACAGGCCAATCATTAACAGCGATCTAGGGAAGGCCATCCTTGCCATGGATGATAAAGAGGCCCCCGCAGGCCGGGTGTGCTGGCTCACGTCTGTAATCCCAGCAGGATTACAGGGAGGCTGAGGCGGGAGGATCACCTGAGGTCGGGAGTTTGAGACCAGCCTGACCAACATGGAGAAAGCCGGTCTCTACTAAAAATACAAAAATTAGCCAGGCGTGGTAGCACGCGCCTGTAGTCCCAGCTACTCGGGAGGCTGAGGCAGGAGAATCACTTGAACCTGGGAGGTGGAGGTTGTGGTGAGCTGAGATCGAGATCGCGTCACTGCACTCTAGCCTGGGCAACACGAGTGAAACTGTCTCAAAAAAGCAAAAAAGAGGCCCCTGCAGATGGCACCCTGCAGGCACACAAAAGTGAAGTCCAAGGCATGGTGGCTCACGACTGTAATCCCAGCACTTTGGGAGGCTGAGGCAGGTGGATTATCTGAGGTCAGGAGTTCGAGACTAGCCTGGCCAACATGGTGGAACTCCATCTCTACTAAAAATACAAAATTAGCAGAGCATGGTGGCACATGCCCGTAGTTCCAGCTACTTGAAAGGCTGAGGCAGGAAAATCGCTAGAACCTGAAAGGCAGAGGTTGCAGTGAGCTGACATCGTGCCACTGCACTCCAGTCGGGGCAAAAGAGCCAGACTCCATTAAAAAAAAAAAAAGTCAAGTCGAGAGGATGGAAAAAGACCATGTGCTTCCATCTGTAGTCCAGCAGCTTTCCCTCCTTGAAGGCACCATCCACCAGGGCAGTGGCCTTGAAGTCAGGAGTGAGCTTTCCGATGTGTGTGTTACTGGAGGCCCTGACTGTAAACTGCATGGGCCAAGGCCGGACGCAGGATGGCCAGATGCGTGGACCCGTGTGTTCAGTGCCCGGGCACCCTGTGTCTACTCACCCGGCTGCTCTACCTGTGACAGACGTGAGTGGAATCCTCTTCAGTCATGCAGGGGAGATGAGAGGCCCGTTCCTCTTGTTCTCTGGCCTGAGCCTACTTCTTTATTTTATTATTTTTATTTTATTTTTTAGAGATGATCTTACTCTGCTGCCCAGTCTCAAGTGCAGTGGCATGATCATGGCTCACTGGGCTCAGGCGATCCTCCCACCTCAGCCTCTGGAGTATCTAGGACGACATGTGCGCGCTACCACGCCTGGCCAACGATGATTGTTCTTTCAGTTTCTTCTAGAAACAAGGTCGTGCTCAGTTGCCCAGGCTGCTTTTGAGCTCCCGGCCTCAAGTGGTCCTCCCACCTGAGCCTCCCAAACCACTGAGATGACAGGTGTGAGCCGCTGTGCACAGTCTGGCCTGAGCTTGCTTCTTCAGCGTGACTCTCCACCCTGGGGGCCACAGCGTGAGAACCGCCGTAGAGACAAGACCCGGTGCGCTTGCTTTGCCTGGCACCCTTCCCTGCACGCGGGGCCTTGCCCCCCGCTCCCAGAGCAGGAGCACAGTCCTGCTCGCCGCCTGCCCGCCGCATCCTGCGGCTGCTGCTCTACCCGAGTCACCTGAGTGGACGCGGCTCCGCAGGGGCTGCCCGGCTCTCTCTTTAGTAACACATCCACACTCGGGTTCCCCCTGGGTTTTTTCTATGTCTACTCTGAGGAATACTTCAGCCTGATTCCTGATTCCGTGCAGCCCAAGACCCTGCTCAGGATCTGGATCCTGTGACCCTAGCTCTCAGCAGATCTTCCTTGTCCTATTTTTTTTTTTTTTTTTTTGAGACAGAGTCTTGCTCTGTCGCCAGGCTGGAGTGCAGTGGCGCAATCTCAGCTCACTGCAACCTCTGCCTCCTGGGTTCAAGCGATTCTTCCGCCTCAGCCTCCTGAGTAGCTGGGACCACAGTTGCACGTCACCATGCCCAGCTAATTTTTGTATTTTTAGGTAGAGATGGGGTTTTACCATGTTGGACAGGCTGGTCTCGAACTCTTGACCTCAAGTGATCCACCTGCCTTGGGCTCCCAAAGTACTGAGATTACAGTTGTGAACCACCACACCCTGTCCTCTTAAGATGGTTCTGCCTGCTGACTTGGTGTTAGATTCTGGCTCAGAGAGGAATTTTTTTTTTTTTTTTTTTTTTTTTTTTTAAAAAAGGGGCCCCTTCTTTCAGTTTATAGAGGCCCAATTTTTTTTTTTTTTTTTTTTTTTTTTTTTTTTTTTAAAGAAGCAGCACCTGCTATCAGTCTATAGAGGCCCAATTTCTTTTTTTTCTTTTCTTTTTTTTTTTTTTGAGACAGAGTTTTGCTCTTATTGCCCAGGCTAGAGTGCAGTGGTGCAATCTCAGCTCACTGCAGCCTCTGCGTCCCAGGTTCAAGTGATTCTCCTGCCTCAGCCTCCTTAGTAGCTGGGACTACAGGCATGCGCCGAGCACCCTCTCCATGGGCTTGCTCTGCTCGGGGGAGGCAGAGATTGGGGTGCACTTCCTGTGCTTTTATTCTGGCCCAGCAGGTGAGTCCCTAATAGAGTCAGGGCCAGAGTCCTTAGAGAGAGGTGTGGCATCTGAGAAAACAGAATTCAAAATCACTTCTGAATCTCTCTGTGATGCCAGATGCCCTGCTGGCTCCTGGGGCACACGCTCACTCAGTGATCTAATACCCTGGGGCCCTCTTGCAATGACAGGCCATGGGAATGGGGCCATCCTGCCAGCTGGTGGCCTCCAAGACGGCGCAGAAAGAAGCCTCCCAGTGACTTCACAAAGTCTGACCTTCGGCCAGAGGACATAAAGTACAAAATCGGTGTTTGCTGGTCTGCCATGGCAAAACACCACCAACTGAAGGGCTTAAGCCACGGAAATCTATTGTCTCTTGGTTCTGGAGCCCAGGGGTCCAACATCCGGGTGTTGGCAGGGTCGTGCTCCCTCTGAAGCCTGCAGGGGAAAATCCTTCCTTGGCTGGGTACACTGGCTCTTGCCTGTAATCCCAGCACTTTAGGGCTGAGGCGGGCAGATCACGAAGTCAAGAGATCAACATAATGGAAGCCCGTCTCTACTAAAAAAAAAAAAAAAAAAAAAAAATTAGCTGGGCATGGTGGCGTGCACCTGTAGTCCCAACTACTCAGGAGGCTGAGGCAAGAGAATCACTTGAACCCAAGCAGTGGAGGTTGCAGTGAGCTGAGATCGCACCACTGTACTTCAGCCTGGTGACAGAGCAAGACTCCGTCTCAAAAAATAAATAAATAAAATAAATAAATAAAAATCCTTCCTTGATTCAGCCTAACTTCTGGTGGTTTGCTGGCCATCTTTGGCATTCCTTGGCTTCTGACAGGTCCCTCCCACCTTCTGTTGTCACATGGCGTTCTCCTGTGTCTTGTGGACCGGAGGCTGCCCATGGACGGAGTATTTAACACACACTGATTGGTTTTTAGCAGATAAAAATTAGAAAATATGCACAAACATCTGGATTTCCATTGGCCTTTGTAACTGCCACCACAGTTTAGGCTTTGATGGGAGCAGGTGACAGTCTTATGACCAGCATGAGTGTACCTGGGTCTGTTGTGTCTTTTTCCAAGAAATAAGCACAGAAGAAGGGTGGAGGGGAGAGGCTCTGTGCATGTGAGGTGGGATGTGAGAATGGGGACAGAGGGAGAAAGACAAAATACCCATAGGTGGGCTTGGCGCGGTGGCTGACGCCCATAATCCCAGCACTTTGGGAGGCTGAGGTGGGCAGATCAAAGCCCGGCCAATATAGTTAAACCCAGTCTCTACTAAAAATACAAAAATTAACTGGTCATGGTGGGGCCCGCCTGTAATCCCAGCTACCCAGGAGGCTGAGGCAAGAGAATCGCTTAAACCTGGGAGGTGGAGGTTGCAGTGAGCCAAGATTACACCACCGCACTCCCGCCTGGGCGACAGAACGTGACTTTGTCTCAGAAAGAAAAAAAGATGCTCAGAGGCAGGAGCTGGTGGCAAACAATGGCCTAGGTGGTTTGGGGCAGGACAGGACAGCTCTGTGTGGAGGTCTGGAGGCCCAGCACGCATCCCTCTATGGCCCTGGTCTCGGGCTGTGGTCCTGAAATTCACATCAACAGTCCTCACCTGCCCTGGGTTCCCGCAGAACCATCCAACCAACCTCTCAAGGATTTCCTACTTCTCTGGCAATATCCTCAATCACCAGAAGAGGATTTTCTTTTTTCTTTTTCTTTTCGTTTTTTTTTTTTTGAGACGGAGTTTCGCTCTTTTTTGCCCAGGCTGGAGTGCAGTGGCTCGATCTCGGCTCACTGCAACCTCTGCCTCCCGGGTTCAAGCGATTCTCCTGCCTCAGCCTCCGAGGTAGCTGGGACTACAGGCTGCGCCACCACGCCCAGCTAATTTTGTGTTTTTAGTAGAGACGGGGTTTCACCATGTTGGTCAGGCTGCTCTCAAACTCCTGCCCTCAGGTGATCTGCCCGCCTGGGCCTCCCAAGGTGCTGGGATTACAGGTGTGAGCCAGGGGATATTTTTGGAGACATTTATAATCCATACAAGTTTTGGTGAAAGAGGTGTTGCTTGCGGCTCTTGACCACATATTTCCATCCGGTTTCAGAGTTTCAGTTTCTGTGATGATCCTTACCCAGCACAAGTTAATGAGAGTTCTAATTTTCAGTAATATTCCCCAGATGAGCAATTTTTGCATGACTTAGAACCTCTGCTGAGAAGAGTTCCAGGAGCCGCTGTCTTTGTCTAGTTAGCAGTTTGTAGAGCAGCCTGGGCCATCATTTGTTCACATGGGTCATCCAAGGCAACACCAGATCTAAAGTCCTACTCTTTAGTTTACTTAAAAATTTGATTTTTCTGGTTAAGAACCATCAGTTTATGATTTTTTTTTTTTTTTTTTACTTCTACCACTAACACCTAGCAATTAGTTTTTATGGTTTTTTTCTTTTCGAAATGGAGTCTTGCTCTGTCGCCCAGGCTGCAGTGCAGTGGTACGACCTCGGCTCACTGCAACCTCCCCATCCCAGGTTCACGCGATTCTCCTGCCTCAGCCTCCAGAGTAGCTGAGATGACAAGCACCCGCTACCATGCCAGCCTAATTTTTGTATTTTTAGTAGAAAAGGAGTTTCACCATGTTGGCCAGGCTGGTCTCAAACTCCTGACCTCAGGTGATCTGCCTGCCTCAGCCTCCCAAAGTTTTGGGATTACAGGCATGAGCCACCTCGCCTGGCTAGAGTTATTTTCTAAAAGCTACTAGACTTCTAAACGTTTCTTTAGGGCTAGACACAGTGTGTCATGGCTGTAATCTCAGCACTTTGGGAGGTCAAGGTGACATGATCGCTTTAGCCCAGGAGTTTGAGACAAGCCTGGACAACATAGTGAGACCCTGTCTCTACAAATTTTTTTTTTGTGTAATTAGCCGGATGTGATGGCCTAAGCCTGTAGTCCCAGCTACCTGGGGAACTGAGATGGAAAGATAGCTTGAGCCTGGGAGGCAGAGGCTGAAGTGAGCTGTGATCATGCCACTGCACTGCAGCCTAGGCAACAGAACAAGACCCTGTCTCAAGAAAATAAAACAAGCATTTTAAAAAGGAAAGCCAAGTGCAGTGGCTTATGCCTGTAATCCTAGCACTTTGGGAGGCCAAGGCAGGCGAATTGCCTGAGCTCAGGAGTTCGAGACCAGCCTGGGAAACATGGTGAAACTGTGTCTCTATTAAAATACAAAAAACTAGCCGGGCATTGTGGCGTGCACCCACAATCCCAGCTACTCAGGAGGCTGAGACAGGAGAATCGCTTGAACCTGGGAGGCGGAGGTTGCAGTGAACCGAGATTACACAGTTGCACTCCAGCCAGCCTGGATGACACAGCGAGACTCTATCTCAAAAAAATAAATAAATAAAATAAAAATTTTAAAATAAGAAAAAAAATAAGCAAAAGAAAAAAGAAAACTAATAAAATAATCAATCTAATAACTATTTGAAGCCTAGACAAAAATATAATAAATTGGGGGTTCACCAAAACTGCTTCTTCTGAGAATAGTTGAAACCGCCGCTGTAAATCAATGGATATTGGGTCTGTGGTGGTAGCTTAGCTGTTTCCTCTTTGTTTTTGAGATGGCACTCACTCTGTCGCCCAGGCTGGAGGGCAGTGGTGCGCTCTCAGCTCACTGAAGCCTCCTCCTCCCAAGTTCAAGCAATTCTCCTGACTCAGCCTCCCGAGTAACTGGGATTACAGGTGTGTGCCACCACACGCAGCTAATTTTTGTATTTTTAGTACAGATGGGGTTTCACTATGTTGCCTAGGCTAGTCTCGAATCCCTGGATTCAAGCCATCCGCCCACCTCGGCCTCCCAGAGGGCTGGGATTACAGGTGTGAGCCACTGCACCCAGCCAGCAGCGTTTTCTTTGAACCAGATTCAGTTCTAGATGTTGCCTCAGTGTGTATTGCTGCTTACCTTCTGATATTTTTTGTGTATATACGTATACATCTGATGGCAAGCCTGCTCAGGACACTGAAACTGGGTTCTCGTTGCATCTTTTGTCATCTATTCTCTAACATTAAAAAAATAATTTATGGCCATGCATAGTGGCTCACGCCGGTAATCTTAGTACTTTGGGAGGCCGAGGCGGCCAGACTGCCTGAGCTCAGGAGTTCGAGACCAGCTTGGGCAACATGGTGAAACCCTGTCTCTACAAAAAATTAGCCAGGTGTGGTGGTGGACGCCTGTAGCCCAGCTACTCAGGAGGCTGAGGCATGAGAATTGCTTGAACCTGGAAGATGGAAGTTGCAGTGAGCCGTGATCACACCACTGCACTCCAGCCTGGGCGACAGTGAGACTCTGTCTCCAAAAAATAAAAAAGGAACATAATAATAATAATTTATATTTGCTAATCTCTGAATAGTTCCAATTTTTAGTAGATGTGCTGCTGAAGCAAGCATCTCCAGGATTTTGAGCAAATTGAGGAAACATTATGATCCTGGGAAGGCGTCACCGCATCTGTTGGTACATTTGAAAATTAGAGCAATAGCTCTCTCTTTTTTTTTTATAACGATGGGAACAATAGCTCTCTTTTGCTTAGAAAACGAAGTTAATGAAAAATAATAAAATAACAGTTACATGGGGAGGGCTGCATACTGTACACAGCTTGACTCCACAGTAAACATTTACATGGTTATGATTCTATTAAGAGAAAGCAGGAAAAAAGCAATATATACATCATTAAAATAATATAAAATGGGGCCAGGCGCGGTGGCTCACACCTGTAATCCCAGCACTTTGGGAGGCCGAGGCGGGCGGATCATGAGGTCAAGAGATGGAGACCATCCTGGCCAACATGGTGAAACCCCGTCTCTACTAAAAATGCAAAAATTAGCTGGGCGTGGTGGCATGCGCCTGTAATCCCAGCTACTCGGGAGGCTGAGGCAGGAGAATTGCTTGAACCTGGGAGACGGAGGTTGCAGTGAGCCAAGATCGTGCCACTGCACTCCAGCCTGGGTGACAGAGCAAGACTCTGTCTTATATTTTAAAAAAAGATATTAAAATTTAAAACAAAACAAAACAAAATAATATAAAATGGACCATTTCAGAGTTTTTTTCCTCTTTGTAGAGATGGGATCTTGCTGTCTTGCCCAGGCTGGTCTCAGAACTCCTGAGCTCAAGCCATCCTCTAACCTCGGCCTCTCAAAGTGCTGAGATTACAGGCATGAGCCACCACATCCAGCAAAATGGACCCTTAATGTGTAAATATGCCAGGAGAGTGAAGGAGGGAAAGTAGGAATGTATTGTACTGACAAGGAACAACTTTCTCAGTCCTCTTAGGTTCAGAAATCGGAGCTCTGTGAATTAAACTGACAAAGACAGATTAGCAAGAGGAAAGACAGATTAATTATGCACATCTGGGAGTTTGCAGAAAAATGTGACTCTGGCAAGCAGCAAGCAGTTAGAATTCGGGGGTTAAATTCCATCTTCACAGGGGCAGGAGGGGAGCAGGGCACCGAAGGGAAGGCAGATGATTTTTAAGAAAGATAAATGGGCCCTTAGGAGAACAGATGGGAAATAGGAAAGTTCTGTCACAGTGTCTAGGTGTGGTGACAACTTCTCTTTGTCTCCATGACAGGCGTCAGTCTTCCCCGGCCGCTTCTCTGAAGGGAATGTATGATAATTAAGGTTTGTCATGTTATTTTTTGGGAGGATCTGCTTGTTAGGCAGGTAAGAGATTTCAGGAACTCAAAGGACTTCTGCTCAAAATATTTTTTATGGTCAGGTGCAGTGGCTCATGCCTGTAATCCCAGCACTTTAGGAGGCCTAGGCGGGCAGATAATTTAAGGTCAGGAGTTTGAGACCAGCTTGACCAACATGGTGAAACCCTGGCTCTTCTAAAATACAAAAATTAGCCCAGCACGGTGGCACGCACCGTAATCCCAGCTACTTGGGAAGCTAAGGCAAGAGAATTGCTTGAACCCAGGAGGCAGAGGTTGCGGTGAGCTGAGATCGTGCCACTGCACTTCAGGTTAGGCGACAGAGACTTCCTCTTAAAAAAAAATGTATATATATATACACACACCACACACACACATAATATATACACAGACACACCACACACACCTGTATACACACACACACATA
>PVKP010035395.1:0-23335 GCA_004027715.1 Plecturocebus donacophilus | reverse complement strand
TTGTCTGCTTATTTGTTATTTTCATCCCCTATTCCTTCCTGTCTCCATTGTTAAACACAATTATTGGCATAAAAGAGGTTTTTAATACCCATTTTTAGACTGTATTCTAGCCTGGGCAATAAAACAAGAATCCCATTCTCTCTCCCTCTTTCTCTTCCTCTTTCTTTCTCTCTTTCATTCTTCTTCTTTCTTTCTTTTGCTGTTTCTTTCTTTCTTTCTCCTTTTCTAAAAAAAAAGAAACAATAATCTGGCCACGTTTTGGTAGAGCAACTGTACTATGCAGGGGGATACCTTCCACCCCTGGTCAGTTTGAACTCTCCAATGCCCACATAGCAGAATGGCTGAGTTGCCCGAACAGCAAAGATGGTGGCCTGCCTCTCCCCCTGGATTCTCCAACACTGCTGCCAGTGGCTGGCTGGAATCTCAAGCCAGTGGGTCATATCCTGTGAGGTGCTGTGGAAGTGGAGCCCAGAGATTGTGGCATGATCACAGGTGTTCAGCCTCTTTCATAGGGGTGCAAACAGAGGTCTAGTCTCTTACTTTGCGAGAGTTGCCATTACTTTTTCTGGGAAGCCCAGTGTCAGAGTATCTGATGGTCCCACATCTCCCTGTGCTCCTGAGTGGCTGCTCTACTGAGACTCCACATAGCTCTGTGTGTCAGGCTGAAGGCCCTGATGGAGTAGGTTCACAAGGGGACTGATACATCAATCACCACCTGTGGAGGTCTGTCCTGCAGACCCTGACTCAGCAAAGGATGAATAAATGCACTCACACACACAGTACAGTGATTTGAGTGGGTTAGGGATGATTGCCAACTGCTTTCAGAGGGCAATTGCAACTAACCACCACTTCCTGCTTCTCCTCACATGTATTCAGTATACATTGAATAACAGAGGTTCTAAGTGAACATGCCTGAGAATAACTAACATGGTTAAAAGAGTGCTTTTACAAATAATAGAAGGTCTTGGTTCTGGGGCCCAGAATAAACAACATTAATGGGTAATTTCCCTTTGACCTCCCCTGAGAGGGCTATCCAGCACAAAGTTTACACGAGTAAACAAATTAGAGTAGGGACAAAGGAATGTGGGATAAGCAGACTTAACTGGAGAAACTTTTATTATCCCAGTCTTCACTCTATGACTTAATGCTCCAACATAATAACTGGCTGCTTTCAGCCCACTCCATAAGTTAATAAAAACCTTTCCGCCTTCCAAAAGGTTGGAGACTATATCTTATAACCTTTTCCTAGTATTTCCCTTAATATTTTGCCAGAGACCCCTAGTGAATCTCAACAGGGGACCTCCTGACCCAAAGGTTGAAAATATTCATGGGAGAAGAATGGCTTCTAGGGGGCACATATTCACTTACTGCTTCCCTGGGTTGGGGAGATTCTCTTGGCTCCATGTTGCTTCCACATAAGCTGTTGGCCTTCCTTGCTTTTTTTCCATTCTCACCAGGTTGAATTGTTTCCTTGATTAGTCCCAATGTGAATATCTGGATGTTTCAGTAGAAGGTGCTGTATTTACTCTCCTCTTTTATTCCTCTTTGTTAAAGCCACTCACCCTAGTTTCTAGTCAGCCACTTTGGCCACTCCTCCCAATAATGTTAAATATATATACACTCAACACTGGAGCATCCAGATATAAAAAGGAAATTTTATTAGAGCTAAAGAGAGAAATAAACCCAATATAACAACATCTGAGACTTCAACAATCCATTTTCAACATTGGACAGATCTTCCAGACAGAAAATCAACAAGGAAATATTAGACTTAATTTGCACTACGGACGAAATGAATCTAATAGTTATGTTTAAAACATTTCATCTAGGAACTGCAAAATATACATTTTTTTTCTCAGAACATGAATCATTCTCAAGCATAGACCATATACTAGGTAAAAAATTAAAAATTAAAATAATCAAAAAAATGAAATAATATGAAACACCTTAAATGACTACAATGGGAAAAACTAGAAGTGAATAACAAGAACAATTTTGGAAACTATGCAAATACATAGAAACTATACAATATGCTCTTATATGACCAGTAAGTCAATGCAGAAATTTAGAAAGACACTGAAAATTTTGTTGAAACAAATAATAATGGAAACACAGTGTACCCAGACCTATGGGATACCACAAAGGAAGTACTAAGAGGGAAAATTATAGCTATGTTAGAAAAGGGAAAAACTGCAAATGAAAGAACTAATGATGCATCTTAAAGAACTGGAAAAGCAAGATCAAACCAAATCCACAGAAAAAAGGAAATCATAAAGATCAGAGCTCAAATAAAATATATTGAATTTTTTTAAAAAAAATTCTTACACAAAGAGCAATGAAACAATAAGTTTTTTTTGATAAGTTAAACAAAATTGACAAAGCTGTAGCCAGACTATCTAAGAAAAAAGAGAGGAGACTCAAATAAGTAAAATCAGAAATGAAAAAAAAAAAAGACATAACAACTAATGGTGCAGAAATTCAAAAGATAATTAGTGGCTACTATTAGCATCTATATGCCAATGAACTAGAAAATCTAGAAGAAATGAATAAATTTCTAGATATATACAACTTATCAAGATTGAACCAAGAAGAAATCCAAAACCTGAAAAGACCAATAACAAGTAATGGGATTGAAGATGTAATAAATGTTTTCCAGTGTAGAAAAGCCTGGGACCTGATGGCTTCATTGCTGATTCTATCAAATACTTAAAGATGAACTAATACCAATTCTACTAAAATTTTTCTGAAAAATAAAGGAAAAGGGAATACTTCCAAACTCATTCTGTTAGTCCAGTATTATCTTGATATCAAAACCAAAGACATATTAAAAACACAAAAACAAAAAACTACAGGCCAATGTTTCCAATAAATATTGATACAAAATTTCTCAACAAAATACTAGCAAACAAAATTCAACTATACATCAGAAAGACTACTCATCATGGCCAAGTTAAATTTATTGATGTGATGCAAGGATGGTTCAATATATTCAAATCAATCTGATACATCATATCAACAGGATGAAGTATAAAAATGATATGGTTATTTCAATTAATGCTGAAAAAGCATTTAATAAAACTCAACATCCCTTCATAATAAAAACTTTCAAAAATCTTGAAATAGAGGTTGCATACCTCAACATAATAAAAGCCATATATAACAGATCCACAGATACTGTCATATTGAGTGAGGAAGAGCCAGAAGTCTTTTCTCTAAAATTTGGAATATGACAAGGATGCCCATTGTTACCACTCCTATTAAACATATTACTGGAAGACCTAGCTAGTGCAATTAGAAGAGAGAAAGACATAAAGTGAATCCAAATTTAAAAGAAAGAAGCAAAATAATTCTTGTTTGCAGATGATATAATCTCATTTTTTTATAATCTCATTTTTTAAAAAAATCCTAAAGATTCCACAAAAAAATCTATAAAACACTGACAAAGGATATTGAAGATAATACCAAAAAATTTGAAAATATTTTATGTTCTTGGATTGAAAGAAACAATATTGTGAAAATGTCCATACTACCCAAGCAATCTTCAGATTCAATGCAATTCCTATCAAAATCCCAATGACATTCTCTACAACAATCGAAAAAATTCCAATATTTATATGAATCAATAAAAGACATAGAATAACCAAAGCTAACCTGAGTAAAAAGAACAAAATAGGATGAATCACATTACCTGAGTTCAAATTACACCACAGAGGTATAATTATCAAAACAGCATGGTACTGGCACAAAAACAGACAAATAGATCAATGGAACAGAATAGAGAATCCAGAAACAAATCCACACACCTACAGTAAACTTTTTTTAAAAATAAAGTTGCCAAGAACATACACTGAGACAAAGACAGTCTCTTCAATAAATGGTGCTGTGTAAACTGGATATCCGTATGCAGAAAATTAAAAATACAGCCATATATCTCACCATATAGAAAATAAAATTAAAACAGATCAAAAATTTAAACATAATACCTCATACTATGAAAATACTACCAGAGAACTTTGCGGAAATACTCCACAACATTGACTTGGACAATAACTTCTTGAGCAATACCTCAGAAGCACTGGCAACATAAGATCAAATGGACAAATGGGATTATATCAAGTTAAAAAGCTTCTGCACATCAAAGTATACAATAAACAAAGTGAAGAGATGGCCCACAGAATAGGATAATATATTCGCAAAATACTAATCTCACAAGGGATCGATAACCAGAAAATATATGGAACTCAAATAAGTCTACAGAAAAAAATTTGATAATCCAATCAACAAAATGAGCAAAAGATTTGAATAGATAAGTCTTAAAAGAAAACACACAAATAGAGACAGGTATAAGAAAAGATTGACAACATCACTTATCACCAGAGAAGTGAAAATCAAAACTACATTGAGATGTCATATCATTTCAGTTAGAATGACTTATATCCAAAAGATAGGCAATAGCAAATGCTGGCAAGGATGGGGAGAAAAGGGAATGCTCTTAAATTATTGTTGGGAGTGTAAATTAGTACAATCACTATGGAGAACAGTTTGGATGTTTCTCACAAAACTGAAAATTGAGCTCATAGGATTCAACAATCTCACTGCTGGATATATATCCAAAAGAAAGCAAATTGATATATCAAAGAGATATCTTCAATCCTATGTTTGTTGCAGCACTATTTACAATAGTTTAGATTTGGAAGCAACCTAAATGTCCATCAACAGAGGAATAGACAAAGAAAATATGGTACATATGCACAATGGAGTACTATTCAGCCACAAAATTGAATGTGATCCAATTATTTGCAGCAACATGAATAAAATTGGAGATTGTTATGTTAAGTGAAATACACGAGGCACAGAAAGACAAACATAACCTGTTGTCACTTATTTGTGGAATCTATAAAATGAAAACAGTTTAACTCATGGACATAAATAGTAGAAAGATGATGGCTAGAGCCAGGATATAGTAATGGGAGGCTGGAGGAATGTGGGGATGGTTACTGGGCATAAAAAATAGTTAGAAAGGATAAATAAGACATGCTGTTTGATAGCACAACAGGGTGACCATTAATAATTTAATCACATATTATAAAATATATTAAAAAATGTAATTGGATTTTTTAGCTCAAAAGAAATGTTTGAGAGGATGGATACCCCATTCTCCATGATGTGCTTCTTTCACATTGCATGCCTGTATCAAAAAAGCTCTTTTACTTTACAGACATATACATCTACTACATACCTACACACACAAAAAATGAAAGTGAATTGAATAAAAAAATCAAAGTATGGAACTACCATATGATACAATAATTCTACTCACACGTATATATCCAAAAGGAAAGAATTCAGTATATAGAAGAGATAGCTTTCATGTTTATTGTAGCACTATTCACAATAGCCAAGATATGGAATCAATCTGTCCATCAATTTATGCATGGATAAAAAATATGGTACATATGCACAATGGAATATTATTCATCAATAGAATAATACTACTCATGACAGAAATTCTGTCATTTGCAGCAACATGGATGACTTGAAGGACATTATGCTTAGTGAAATAAACCAGGCACAGAAATACAAATATCAAATTTTGTCATCTTTATGTGAGAGCTAAAAAAATATTTTACTTATGGGGATAGAGAATAAAGGATGGTTAGGGTGAATAAGAGATGGTTAATGGATATAAAAATAGTTATAAAGTATAAGATCCCATGTTTAGTAGCATAACATGGCTAGTATAATTAACAATAATTGAGTGTATAGCTCAAAATAAATAAAAGCATGATTTGAATGTTTCTAAAACAAAGGAATGACACATTTTTGAAACCTCAGTTACCCTAATTTTATTATTGCACATTGTATGCTTGTGTTAAAATATCACATATAGATCACAAATGTGTATAACTATTACATATACACAACAGTTAAAATTTTAAAAATGAAAATAAATGCTGGAAGATTCCAGTTCCTAGACTGAGCACTCTTCCTAGCCTACTGCCAGCTTCTTTCTCTCTAGTCACTCTTCTTGTTCTCATGAGATCACTAATCCCATCAATAATTCATCTTAACTGAATTATTTCCTAAAGTCCCCACCCTCAAATACCATTACATTGGGGGTGAGGGTTTCAACATTTGAATTTGGGAGACATAAATATTCAGTACATAATACCATATAATATTCCGTTTCATGGACTTACTACATTTGTTTCTCTATTAATCAATTGATGGACAAATCACTGGGAAGTTCAAACTGGGCAGAGACCATGGCAGCTCAGCAAGGCCTCTACAGGCAGACTGTGTCACTAGACTCACTCTTCGCTGGGCAGGGCATCTCTGAAAAAAGGCAGCAGCCCATCAGGGACTTATAAATAAAGCCCCCACCTTCCCTGGACAGAGCACCTGGGAAAATGGGTGATTGTGGATACAGCTTCAGCAAACTTAAATGTCCCTGCCTGGCAGCTTTAAAGAGAGCAGTAGATCTCCCAGAACAGTTTTCAAGCACTGATAAGGGACAGACTGCCTCCTGAAGTGGCACTATGACCCCCATGTATCCTGATTGGGAGGTAACTCCCAGCAGGAGTCAACAGACACCTCATATAAGAGAACTCTGGCTATTATCTGGTGGGTACCCTTCTGGGACAAATCTATAAGAGAAATGAACAGGCAGCAATCTTTGCTGTTCTGCAGCCCCTTCTGGTGATTCCCATGCAAGCAGGGTCTGGAGTGGACCTCCAGCAAACTTCAGCAGACCTGAAGCAGAGGGGCCTGACTATTAGAAGAGAAATTAGCAAACAGAGAAATAGTTTCAACATCAACAGAAAAGATGTCCACTCAGAGACCCCATTCAAAGGTCACCAATTTCAAGGACCAAGGGTAGATAAGTCCACAAAGATGAGAAGAAACCAGCACAAAAATGCTGAAATTACCAAAAAACAGAATGCCTCTTCTCCAAGGGATCACAACTTCTCACCAGCAAGAAAACAAAACTGGATGGAGAATGGTTTGAAGAATTGACAGAAGCAGGCTTCAGAAGGTGGGTAATAACATACTTCTCTGAACTAAAGGAGCATGTTCTAACCCAATGCAAGGAAGCTAAGAACCTTGAAAAATGGCTAGATGAAATGCTAACTAGAATAAAGAGTGTAGAGACAAACATAAACGACCTGATGGAGCTAAAAAAACAGCACGAGAACTTCGTGAAGCATACACAAGTTTCAATAGCTGAATTGATCAAGCAGAAGAAAGGATATCAGAGATTGAACATCAACTCAATGAAATAAAGTGAGAAGACAAAATTGTAGAAAAAAGAGTGAAAGAAATGAACAAAGCTTACAAGAAATATGGAATTATGTGAAAAGACCAGATCTAAGTTTAATTGATGTATCTGAAAGTGATGAGGAGAATGAAACAAAATTAGAAAACACTCTTCAGGATATTATCCAGGAGAACTTCCCCAACTTAGCAAGGCAGGTCAACATTAAAATTCAGGAAATACATAGAACACTCAAAGATATCCCTTGAGAAAAGCAACCACAAGACCACATAATAAACCCTGGTCAGATTCACCAGGGTTGAAATGAAGAGGAAAAAAATGCTAAGGGCAGCCAGAGAGAAAGGTCAGGTTACCCATAAAGGGAAGTCTATCAGATTCAGAGTGGATCTCTCAGCAGAAACCCTACAAGCCAGAAGAGAGTGGGGGCCAATATTCAATATCCTTAAAGAAAAAAATTTCAACCCAGAATTTGAGTTTGTTCCATGCCTTTGTTATTGGTGCTGCAATAAACATACTTGTGCATGTGTTTATATAGTAGAATGATTTATATTCCTTGGGGTATATACCCAGTAAAGAATTGCAGGGTCAAATGTCAAACGGTATTTCTGGTTCTAGATCCTTGAGAAATAGCCATACTGTCTTCCACAATCGTTGAACTGATTTACATTTCCACCAACACTGTAAAAGCATTCCTATTTCTCCACAACCTCTCCAGAATCTATTGTTTCCTGACTTTTTAATAATCACCTTCTGACTGGTGTGAAATGGTATCCCATTGTGATTTTGATTTGCATTTCTCTGATGATCAGTGATGTTTAGCATTTTTTTTTTCAGACGTAGTCTTGCTCTGTGGCCAGGCTGGAGTGCAGTGGCGCTATCTCAGCTCACTGCAACGCCCGCCTCCTGTGTTCACATAATTCTCTTACCTCAGCCTCATGAGTAGCTAGGACTACAAGTGCACACCACTATGCCTAGCTAATTTTGGTATTTTCTGGTGGAGAAGGGATTTCATCATGTTAGCCAGGATGGTCTCGATCTCTTGACCTTGTGGTCTACCTGCCTCAGCCTTCCAAAGTAGATGTTGAGCATCCTTTCATATGTTTGCTGGCCACATAAATGTCTCCCTTTGAGAATTGTCTGTTCGTATGCTTTGCCCACTTTTCAGTAGGGTTTTTGTCTTTTTCTTGCAAATATATTTAAGTTTCTTGTAACTTTTGCATATTAGACCTTTGTCAGATTGGTAGATTGTAAAAATGTTCTTCCATTCAGTAGGTTGCCTGTTTACTGTGATGATAGTTTCATTTGCTGTGCAGAATCTCTTTAGTTTCATTAGATCCAACTTGTCAATTTTGGCTTTTGTTGCAATTGCTTTTGGCATTTTTGTCATGAAATCTTTGCCCATGCCTATGTTCTGAATGGTATTGCCTAGGTTTTCTTCTAGAGTTTTTATGGTTTTGGGGTTCTACATGTAAGTCTTTAATCCATCTTGAGTTAAGTTTTTTGGAAGATGTCATAAGGAAGGGGTCCAGTTTCAGTTTTCAGCATATGGCTCAGTTTTCTGCATGTGGCTAGCCAGTTTTCCCAACATTGTTTACTGAAAAGGGATCCTTTCTTCATTTCTTTTTTTTTTTTTCAAGTTTGCCAAGATCAGATGGTTGTAGGTGTGTGGTGTTATTTCTGAAGTATCTGCTATGGTCCATTGCTCTCTATGTCTGTTTTGGTATCAGTACCATGCTGTTTTGGTTACTATAGCTTTGTAGGATAGCTTGAAGTCAGGTAGTGTAATGCTGCCAGCTTTTCTCTTTTTGCTTAGGATTGTCTTGACCATACAGGGTCTTCTGTGATTGACATAAAATTTAAAATATATTTTTTCATTCTGTGAAGAATGTCAATGGTAGTTTGATGGGAATAACATTGAATCTATAAATTATTTTGGGCACTATGACCATTTTCATTATATTGATCTTCCTATCCATGAGAATGGAATGTTTTTCCACTTGTTTGTGTCCTTTCTTATTTCCTTGAGCAGTGGTTTGTCATTCTCTTTGAAGAAGTTTCTCACGTCCCTTTTAAGTTGTATTTCCTAGGTATTTTATTCTCTTTGTAGAAACTATGAACAAGAGTTCATTCATGATTTGGCTCTCTGCTTGCGATTTTTGCACATTGATTTTGTATCCTGAGTCTTTGCTGAAGTTGCTTATTAGTTCAAAAAATTTGGGAGATGAGATGATAGGGTTTTCATTTCTTTTTTTTCTTTTTTTTTGTGATCAAACTTATTAAAGTTATGCTAAATTTACTTTTAAAGAACCATGCCAATACATTGTACATTTTAAAGGCATCAGGGTAAATTACAAAATAAAAATACTCAATTCTGAATATATAAGTCAAAATTATAAATAGCTCTTATTATTTTGAGATATGTTCTATTGATAACCAGTTTATTGAGAGTTTTTAGCATAAAGGGCTGTTGAATTTTGTCACAGGCCTTTCCTACATCTATTGAGATAATCATGTGGTTTTTGTCTTCGGTTCTGTTTATGTGATGGGTTATGTTTACAGATTTGCATATGTTGAATCAGTCTTGCATCCCAGGGATGAAGCCAACTTGATCATGATGGATAAGCTTTTTGATGTGCTGTTGGATTCAGTTTGTCAGTATTTTATTGAGGATTTTCGCATCAATGTTCACCATGGGTATTGCCCCGAAATTTATTTTTTAGCTGTGTCTCTGCCAGGTTTTGGTATCAGGATGGTGTTGGTCTCATAAAATGAGTTAGGGAGAATTCCCTCCTTTTCTATTGTTTGGAATACTTTCAGAAGGTATGGTACCAGCTCCTCTTTGTACATCTGGTAGTTGGGCTAGTCCTGGACTTTTTTGGTTGGTAGGCTATTAATTGCTGCCTCAACTTCATCCCTTGTTATTGGTCTATTCAGGGATTCAGCTTCTTCCTGGTTTAGTCTTGGGAAGGTGTAAGTTTTCAGGAATGTATCAGTTTCTTCTAGATTTACTGGTTTATTTGCATAGAGGTGTTTGTAGTAATCTCTGATGGTAGTTTGTGTTTCTGTGGGATTGGTGGTGATATCCCCTTTATCATTTTCATTGCATTTGCTTGATTATTCTCTTTTCTTCTTTATTAGTCTGGCTAGTGGTCTATTTTGTTGATGTTTATGGAAAACATCATTAGATTCATTGATTTTTTGAAGGGCTTTTTGTGTCTCTATTTCCTTCAGTTATGCTCTAATCTTAGTTATTTCTTGTCTTCTACTGGCTTTTGAATTTGTTTGATCTTGTTCCTCTAATTCTTTTAATCGTGCTGTTAGGGTGTTGATTTTAGATCTTTACTCCTTTCACTTGTGGGCATTCAGTGCTATAAATTTCCCTGTAGACACTACTTTAAATGTGTCCCAGAGATTCTGGTATGTTGTGTCTTTTTCTCATTGGTTTTGAAGAACATCTTTATTTCTGCCTTCATATCATTATTTATCCAGTAGTCATTTAGGAGCATGTTGTTCAGTTTCCATGTAGTTGTGCCATTTTGAGTGAGTATCTTAATCCTCAGTTCTAATTTGATTGCAATGTGATCTGAGAGACTGTTATGATTTATATTCTGGGCATGGTGGCAGGCACCTGTAGTCCCAGCTACTCAGGAGGCTGAGGCAGGAGAATTGCTTGAACCTGGCAGGTAGAGGTTGCAGTGAGCCAAGATCGTACCACAGCACTCCAGCCTGAATGACAGAGTGAGACTCCATCTCAAAAAAAAAAAAAAATTAACTCAAGATAGATTAAACACTTAAATGTAAAACCTAAAAGCATGAAAACTCTGAAGGATTAGCTAGGAAATATCATTTTGAACATGCTATCTGGCAAAGAGTTCATGACAAAGGTACCAAAAATTGACAAATGGGGCCTAATTAAACTAAAGAGTCTCTGCACAGCAAAATAAACTATCAACAGAAATAAGAAACCTACAGAATGGGAGAAAATATTGGCAAACTTATATTTATATTTGAAAAAGGTGTAATATCCGGAATATATAAGGAACTTAAATTAAAAAGCAAAATAAAAACAAAACAAAAAACCAACCTCATTAAAAAGTAGGCAAAGGACATGATCAGATCCTTTTCAAAAGAAGAAATACATGTGACCAATAAGCATATGAAAAAAAGATGTTCAGCATCACTAATCATTGGAGAAATGCAAATTAAAAGCACAGTGAGATATCATCTCACATCTTTCAGAATGGCTATTATAAAAAAGTCAAAATATTTCTCCCCATGCAATCTCTCCATATAGGTGAAGGGGAGGAAGGCAACAAATCACACTGCCACGTGTGTACCTATGCAACAATATTGCATGTTCTTCACATGTACCCCAAAACCTAAAATGTAATAAAAAATAAAATTAAAAAGAAAGGTCAAAATATAACAGATACTGGTGAGATTGCAGAGAAAAGGGAATACTTATATGCTATTGAAAGTAATGTAAATTAGTTCAACCACCATGGCAAGCAGTGCAATGATTTCTAGGGAAACTTAAAACTGAATTACCGTTTGACCCAGCAATCCTGTTATTTGGTATATGGCTGAAGAAATAGTAATCACTCTATCATAGAGACACATGCATGCATATGTTTATTGCAGCACTATTCACAGTAGCAAAGACATGGAATCAACCTAAATGCCCATTAATGTTAGAGTGGATAAAGAAAACATGGTACATATACCGCATAGAATACTAAGCAATCATAAAAAATGCATGAAATTTTGTTTATTGCAACAACATGGATAAAGCTGGAGGCTATTATCCTAAGGAAATTAACCAGGAAAAGAAAATCAAATACTGCATGTTCTCACTTACAAGTTGGAGCTAAACGAGAACATGTAGACAGAAATAAAGAGAGGAACAACAGACATCAGTGCCTACTTAAGGCTGGAGAGTGGGATGAGGGGGGAGAATCAGTAAACTACCTACGAAATACTATGCTTATTACGTGGGTGATGAAATAATCAGTACTCCAAGCCCCCTTGATGTGCAGTTTACCTATATAACAAACCTGCATATGTACCCCTTAACCTAAAAGTTTTTTAAAAAACACACAAAATAATACTTCAATATTTTTGACACAGTGCAAAAGATTACTCATTTCTTATCCTAGCCTACCTTTCTAATCTCCTCTCTTGCTACTCAGATCTACCATTTTTAAAATGTGAGCTACATGATTCCAGGGATTAGCATTCTTTTCACTTCTGTTCTCCTAACACCTAGAATAGTACTTGGAACCTAATCATGCCTTGATAAATATGTTTAATGAACAAAGGAATAACTGTAGTACCTTTGAGTATGTTAATTAATGGAGATACTCAATTCATAAGGTAACTGGAGAAATAAATAACGCTTTCTAGCCCTGTGGCATATATTTGGTATTTAACACATGCCAATTTTCTTTTCTTTTTCAAAATTTATTTACTATACTTTAAGTTCTGGGGTACATGGGCAGATTGTGTAGGTTTGTTACATATGTATACACATGCTATGGTGGTGGTTTGCTGCATTCTTTGCCTCATTATCTACATTAGGTATTTCTCCTAATCCTATCTCTCCCCAATCCCCCCACCCCCTGCCATTCCTCCCCTAGCCCCCCACCCCCTAGGTCCAGGTGTGTGATATTCCCCTCCTTGTGTCCATGTGTTCTCATTGTTCAGCACCCTCTTATGAGTGAGAACATGCGGTGTTTGGTTTTCCGTTCTTGCATCAGTTTGCTGAGAATGATGGTTTCCAGTTTCATCCATGTCCCTGCAAAGGACATGAACTGATCCTTTTTCATGGCTGCATTGTATTCCATAGTGTATATGTGCCACATTTTCTTTATCCAGTCTATCACTGATGGGTATTTGGGTTGATTCCAAGTCTTTGCTGTTGTAAACAGTGCTGCAATAAACATAGGTGTACATTGGTGTGAGATGGTATCTTAATGTGATTTTGAGTTGCATTTCTCTAATGACCAGTGATGATGAGCTTTTTTTCATATCATCACCGGCTGCATAAAGGTCTTCTTTTGAAAAGTATCTGTTCATATCCTTTGCCCACTTTTTGATAGGATTGTTTGCTTTCTTCTCGTAAATTTGTTTAAGTTCTCCGTAGATTCCAGATATTAGTCCTCTGTCAGATTGGCAGATTGCAAAATTTTTTGCCCATTCTGTTGGTTGCCGGTTCACTCTATTGATAGTTTATTTTGCCTTGCAGAAGCTCTTAAATTTAATTAGATCCAATTTGTCTATTTTGGATTTTATTGCCATTTCTTTTGGTGCTTTAATCATGAAGTCCTTGTCCATGCCTGTGTCCTGAATGGTATTGCCTAGGTTTTCTTCTAGAGCTTTTATGGTGTTAGGCCTTGTGTTTAAATCTTTAATCCATCTAGAGTTAACTTTTCTATAAGGTGTAAAGAAGGGATCCTGTATCAGTTTTCTGCATATGGCTAGTATGTTTATCCAACACCACTTATTAAACAGGGAATCTTTTCCCCATTGCTTGTTTTTGTCAGGTTTGTCAAAGATCAGATGGTTGTAGTTGTGTGGCATTCTTTCTGAGGCTTCTGTTCTGTTCCATTGGTCTATATCTCTGTTCTGGTACCACTACCATGCTGTTTTGATTACAGTAACCTTGTAATATAGTTTGAAGTCAGGTAACACAATGCCTCCAGCTTTGTTCTTTTTGCTTAGGATTGTCTTGGCTATGCAGGCTTTTTTGGTTCCACATGAAGTTTAAGGTGTTTTTTGTTTTTTGTTTTTTTCAATTTTCTGAAGAAAATCATTGGTAGCTTGATGGGGCTAGCATTGAATCTATATATTACTTCGGGCAGTATGACCATTTTCACGATACTGATTCTTCCTAACAATGAGCATGGAATGTTTTTCCATTTGTTTGTGTCCTTTCTTATTTCCTTCAGTAGTGGTTTCTGGTTCTCCTTGAAGAGGTACTTCTCAGCCCTTGTTGGTTGTATTCCTAGATATTTTATTGCCTTTGTGTCAATTCTGAATGGGAGTTCACACATGATTTGGCTCTCTGTTTGTCTATTATTGGTGTATAGGAATGCTTAAAATTTTACACATTGATTTTTTTTATCCTGAGACTTTACTGAAGTTTTTATCAGCTTAAGAAGATCTTGGGCTGATATGATGGGGTCTTCTAAATATACAATCATGGTATCTGCAAACAGGAACGATTTGACATCTTCTTTTCCTATTTGAATAGCCTTTGTTTCTTTCTCTTGCCTGATTGCCCTGGCCAGAACTTCCAATATTATGTTGAATAGGAGTGGTGAGAGAGTGCATCCTTGTCTTGTGCCAGTTTTCAGAGAGAATGCTTCTGGTTTTTGCCCATTCAGTATGATATTCACTGTGGGTTTGTAATAAATAGCTATAATTTTTTTGAGATATATTCCATCAATACCTAGTTTATTGAGTTTTTAGCATAAAGGGCTGTTGAGTTTTTCAAAGGCCTTCTCTGCATCTATTGAGATAATCACGTGGTTTTTGTCTTTGATTCTGTTTATGTGGTGGATTATGTTTATAGATTTTCATATGTTGAACCAGCCTTGCATCCCTGGGATGAAGCCAACTTGATCATGATACATAAGCTTTTTGATATGATGTTGGATTCAATTTGCCAGTATTTTACTGAAGATTTTTGCATCAATGTTCATTATGGATATTATCCTGAAATTTTCTTTTTTGGTTGTATTTCTGCCAGGTTTTGGTGTCAGGATGATGTTTGTCTCATAAAATGAGTAAGGGAGGATACTCTCTTTTTGTATTGTTTGGAATAGTTTCAGAATGATTGGTACTAGCTTCTCTTTGTCTGGTAGAATTTGACTGTGAACCCATCTGGACCTGAAATTTTTTAGGGTGGTAGGCTATTAATTGTTGCCTCAACTTCAGACCCTTTTATTAGTCTACTCAGGGATTCAACCTCTTCCTGGTTTAGTCTTGGGAGGGTGTAAGTGTCCAGGTATTTATTCATTTCTTCTAGATTTACTGGTTTCTTTGCATAGAGATGTTTGCAGTAATCTCTGATGGTAGTTTGTATTTCTGTGGGATCGGTAGTGATATTCACTTTATCATTTTTTATTTCATCTGTTCGAAACTTCACTCTTTTATTTTGTATTAGACTGGCTAGCAGTCTATCTATTTTGCTGACGTGTTTGAAAAACCAGCTCCTGGATTTATTAATTTTTTGAAGGGGTTTTTTTTTGGATTTTTATCTCCTTCAGTTCTGCTTTGATCTTAGTTATTTCTTGTCTTCTGCTGACTTTTCAATTTGTTTGATCTTGCTCCTCTAGTTTATTTAATCATGATGTTAGGGTGTCAGTTTTATATATTTCCTTACTTCTCTGGCAGGCATTTAGTGCTATAAATTTCCCTGTAGACACTGCTTTAAAAACACATGCCAATTTTATTCTTTTTGTATCAGATAAAATGTCCAGAAAACTCGATACTCCATACTCTAAAGGATGCCTTGTTTAATTATAATTTAACTCCATCTTTAATCATTTTGAAATTCAAGCTTGCTTAAAAAAAATCGACCTAGGTAAATTATTGCTACATTGCTTGTAAAACTGCTATTCAGGACAGCGTAATAATATTGAATGGCATATAGTAATGACTGGCCAGAAAACTGAACCTGCATGGAGAAGCTTTCCTCTCCTGATGGAATGGTGGCTTCTTTTCATTAGTAAAATGTCCTGTATCTTGTCACATTATCCCTTTGTTTAGCTGTTTAAGTGCTCACGGCTATCTCAATGTTTCCACTACAATTAGCTTTCTCTCTTTTCTCTTTTCACTGTTGCATTCTCTTTCTTTTACTCACAATAAATATTTGTTTTACCTTTGTATTTTCCTGTAAACTACCTAAAATTCTTTTTGTAAGTAGGTAGGTAGTAAATAAAGGGACTAATATTACTGATGCACTGAATTTACTGATCAGCTCTTTTAACAGTATAAGACCCACGACATTCTAGGTCAATACAAACTGATAAGGAATAGATGAAGACCTAACATCATCCCTTAAGCTAAAGTCCATTTTGAGATTTGCAGCAGCATCCCACTAGAAGCAGTTCACACAGGGCAGATCTTGACCTAGTGGGAATTCTGAAACTTTTGAGTGCTGGCCACCAATTCTGATTCTTATGAGCCCTGAAGTTAAGAACAGTGGTATGTATGGAGGCAATGGATATTTCAGGGAGTAGGCTTGAAAACCGTGGGCCTCAGGGCTACCTCCATCACTGTAGTAGAATAATACAAGGAATTCTTCTCTAAATTTCTTCATGGATTTACAAAATAAATTTATTGTCAAATACTATTATTATGTCCAAAAGTAATTCTATTGTAGAATGACTGTGTTGAAAGTCTATCAGCCACACATCAGATAGAGACTTTCAGCTACTCCTCACCAATTTTTAAAGATCCAGGGCAAAGGGAAGAAATCATTAGTTTAGGTTCCAATTGATACATTTCCAGGAAATGGCCTAGAGGTAAGGTTATTACACACACCACCTTGACATCTAAAGAAGGTTCCTGTCCCACTTCTCTGGCCCTTGCTAAATGTTGTCTTAAGGCTGTCAATGTAAGTTTTATCTAGGCATAAAGGGCATAAAACAGATATGCTCCCAACTAAAGCACAATCACTGTGTGACATTCTATGCTCAGAAAAATTAGGTATAGTTTTAAGGTATAGTCTTGTATTCGTTAGAGTGAAAAAGGTAAGTTGCTATTAAAACAAAAAGACTCCAAAATGCAGAGGTGTAATTAAGATAGAAGCTTTTATCTCCTGTAACTGTCCAGAAATGAGTGGTCCAGGTTAGTGATGTGGCTTGGTTCCATGGATTTATCTAGAAAAAATCTCTTCTCAAGGGAGTGGGGTGAACATGCCCTGTGTGCCATTTTCTGAGAATAGAACAACTGGGACTTTCCTTCTAGTTCCACCATCTCTTGGATTGCTTTCTTCATTTGAATGGCTTGGTTCCAAACTTGCAGCATAGAAGTTAGCTGATATTATTCCCTTCAACAGAAAAAAAAAAAAAAACAATGATGAAATTATCACCTAAAATACCCTATAATTCTAATATGAAGATGAGACATTTCTGGAGCCACAGAGAACCAAAAAACCTCCAAGTAGATAGTAAGAGGGTTGAAATTCTACATCTGCAATACCTTCCCCCAATTCTGCTCAACACCAAATATTTGTAAAATTTTCCCCAAACTCACTGTTTCTAACCTGGAAAAAATGAGATTGAAGTGGACAACCAGCTTCCCCACTATCTCGGGCTCCATGCCTCAACCCATGGGAAGCATTGTGACTCTCTGAAGAGAGAAGTATCTTTAAGAGCAAGTGGAGACAAAGGTTGAATGTGGGACTTCTGTTCTGAGCCCTGGAACCTCTGCTCTGTAATTCAGCCAAAGGAGATGCCAAATCAGAGTGGCCATTCAGTAGCACCATGCTGCAGGAAGTTCATTCCACAGGTCCCCTGGGTACAAACCCCTAGCCAACCTTCCCACATTGCCATGATACCCCCATTCGAAGGGCATGATATCCCCATTCAGGAAGGACAGAGGTCAGATCATTTACTACAGCCAAGGTGAACCTGGAGGACAGGAACCACCTAAAACTGAAAAGCAACAGTGACATAGTGGTAAAGGACCTCTGAGCAAATATATCAAATGAAAAACAAAAGAAGCCAGAGAGGACTGGAATAAATAACAGTTCCTCAATGCAAAGGCATTGAAATACACACAAGAAAAGACTAGCAAACAGGGAACCGTGATCCCCCCAAATGAGCAAAGCAAGGAACCAGTAACTGACCTAGTGAGATGATGATATGTAAGTTCTCTGACCCCGAATCTAAAATAGTAGTTTTAAGGAAATTCAGTGATTTCCAAAAGAGAGCAGATAAGCAGTTTAGAAATTTACCAGAGAAATTTAACAAAGAGATTTAAATAATAAAAAAAATCCAACAGAAATTTTGGAACTGGTAAATACATTTGCTGAACTAAAGAAAGTTTTAAAGGGTGTCAACAGCAGGATCCATCAAGCAAAGGAAAGAATCAGTGAGCCTGAAGACAGGTTATTTGAAAATACACAGTCAGTAGAGAAAAAAAAAGAATCAAAAGCAATGAAGACATAAAAAGATTACCTCAAAAGACCAAATCTAATCGTTATTGATATTCAAGCAGAATTTGAGAAAGAAAAAGGAGTAGTGCTTGTTTGAAGGAATAATAACAGAAATAGTTCCAAAACTTGAGAAATATATGATATCCAGGTACAAGAAGATCAGAAAATACCAGGCAGATTTGATTCAATTAAGAGTACTTCAAAACTTATAATAATCAAACTCTCAAAGGTTAATTATAAAGAGATAATCTTAAAAGCAGCCATAAAAGACGATGAGTTCGTGTCCTTTGTAAGGACATGGATGAACCTGGAAACCAATATTCTCAGCAAACTGACACAAGAACAGAAAATCAAACACCGCATGTTCTCACTCATAGGTGGGTGTTGAACAATGAGAACACATGGACACAGGGAGGGGAGCATCACACACGGGGGTCTGTTGGGGGGAAATAGGGGAGGGACAGTGGGGGCTGGGGAGTTGGGGAAAGATAGCATGGGGAGAAATGCCAGATATAGGTAATGGGGAGGAAGGCAACAAATCACACTGCCATGTGTGTACCTATGCAACAATCTTGCATGTTCTTCACATGTACCCCAAAATGTAAAATGCAATAAAAAAGCAGTAAGATTAAAAAAAGCAAATAACAATAAAGGAGATCCAATTTGTGTGTCAACAGATTTCTCAGTGAAAACCATACATGCCACAGGAAGTAAAACATCATTTCCAGCATGCTGGAATAAAAAATACCTGCATCCAAGAATACTGTCGCCAGAAAATGTATTCTTTAAATATGTAAAATTAAGATTTTCACAAACAAAAGTTGAGAGAATTCATCACCACTAGACCTATCTTATAACAGAATGCTAGAGTTCTTCAATCTGAAAGAAAAACACACTGACATGCAAAATATGAATGTATAAAGCTTACTAGTAAAATTAAGTACACAGAAAAATCCAGAATACTATAATACCACAGTTATAGTATAGTGGACAATCTACTCATTACTCTAGTATGAAGCCCAAAATACAAATCTATCAAAATAAGTAATAACTACATCAATCTGGTAAGAGACAGGTAGTATAAAAATATGTAAATTGAGATGACTAGATGTCAAAATGTAGGGAGAATGGCATTAAAGTATAGACAGTTTTTTATTCCTTTTTCTTTATTCTCTTTGTGATCTAAAATAAGTTGTCATCTCTTTAAAGTAACTTGTTATAGCTATAAGATTGTGGTTTTTGTAAGCCTAATGCTAACCACAGTGCAAAATCCTGGAATGGATTCACTGAAGTAAAAAAGCATATGAAAACAGACTACCAGGAAAAGATCACTGAACAATAAAGGGAAACAATAAGAAAGAAATAAAGAAAAAAGAGGAGTTGCAAAACAACCAGAAAATAAGCAACAAAATAGCACTAGTAAGTTCTTACCTATCAGTAATAACACTGAATATTAATGTGCTCACATCTCCACCAGAATGTCTTAAAGTAGTTTCTCTTCTTTTAAGCCAATAGAGGTGGAGGAGTGAGAACAATCGTGTGGAAAACAGGTTCATCTTTACAAAGAAGTTACATACATTATGTCCACTTGCAGTTTTTTTGGTTATAGCTTAGTTTCATTGCCATAGTGAACTGCAAGGGAGACTAGAAAATGTAGCCTCTAGCTGAATGCCTGTGTACTCAGCTAAACTTAGGGATGATTCCATTCCCAATAGTAAAAGTGGGAGATGGATAGTGAAGAAGAATTAGTAGTCTCTCCAGCAGCACAGATCCCAATTTCAATTGAACTTGGATTTATCATTGAGATTCAGACATTACAGGAAGTATAATAAGTCTACCAGGGATATGTTTTCTGCAAGTAAAGGAAAAAGTAATATTTTGGGAAAACACATTCTAAGAGAAGAGAAAGTCAGCAAGACAAGAATAGCTCAGTAAGTTTCTCAACTAGATAGGAGAAATAATACTAAATACAGCATGGCAAATAAATGGCATTTGTAATTGTTTCATGCTCCAGATCTCTATGTACTCATTTATAAGTAATTGAGGAAAATTTTTTTTAAGTGTGAGATGGATTTCTTCATAAAAACCTCTGAAGAAATAGGATAACAAATGTGACAGAGTATAACACCAAAGGCTGAAGAGGTATGCTTCTCTTGTTTGCTAACATATAGCTTGGCTTCTGCACATCTAGTATACATAGCATAGAAAGTATAAACTTCATTGGCTAGTACAGGTTCAAAGATCTTGCTTTTTAAGTTTTTTTAAAAAAATATGCTGTTTATCAAACATTTCTTATGTACCAAGCACTGTATTGAAAGTTTTTATGTGTATTATCTCACCTAATCCTGAGAACAACTGTATAAGTTAGTTACTTTGTTAGCCATTAGAAAAGTGAGGACCAATGAAATTAAAAGCAATTTTGCCAAGGTCAAAAGCTGATATGTGATATAACCAGAATTTAACTCTTTTCCCTCCCAACTGCACAAACCTTATTTATTGTCACTATATTGCATGAAATCATGAAAGAAATAATTTTCTTAAAAAAATGAAAGAAGTTTGATGACCTTAAACAGTGAGCAAGAAGGAAGACTAGAGAAATGGCTTACTTGAAATTCTACTGTAGTGTGACCTAGAGAAATATAAATTAACCTGGAAATTATCTATTCAATGGGAACTGCAATGAACTATGATAGTGTCATTATGGAGTTTTGAAAATAATGCTGTCTAAACACAGGGAGAATAATTAACTGTTCTTACTTGAAATGAGAAATAGCAGGAATTAAGGAATTTCCTAGAATATAACTACTTCCAAAAGGAACAAGTGAATACTTGAAGATTTAATTTTTAAGGGAGCATATTTACATAGGGATAGAAAGGGAGTCATTGGCCAACTTTAAAGGTTCATTCAACATGGACAATATATATTCTAATATGTGGCTGTCTTTCCCAGGGAGTTCAGTTTCCAATATGATATTGTAAGTTTCATTTAGGTGTTTGTTCTTTGTGACATTTTGAATATTAATACTGAAGGGGAAATTTAATTTTACTTTAAATATGTTACTTGTACTGCTTTTGGAAAGATGATTTTACTAAACTGTTATAAACACATTGTTAAGAGTCATTATGGTCTATAATTTCTGTTGATAAATTTTGAATTTTATTTGAGGTATTGTTATGTTTATTATTGAGTCTTTTCAAATCACATTTTTGTATGTCACTTATTACATGCTCACTTGTTACTTTTATTACAAAGTTGGCATCTAAAAACTAATTGCTTATCAAAATATGTCTTCAATTATTTTGTAGAATTCTGTTGTAGAGCACGATTTGTTTTATAGGCTTTTTTCCTTTTCAGGAAAACATCTATTTCATGAAATGAATCATGCCTTTAACATTTGTTTTCATCTCTGTAGTATTTTGGTGTGGTTTATTTTGAACACAACATGCAAATGCTAAAAAACACATCAAAAGTCACCCAAAGGGTTGAAAGGGAATCTATAAAATCATATAAAATAATACCCTGAATCTTCACTGGTTTATGTATGGCACTGGACAGGTCACTTTTCCTTTGTGGGCCTTAGTTTCTCCATATAAAAACCCTTTACCAAAAGCTTCTATAACTCCAATTTTCTAGAAATTAAAAAAAAAATGGAAGAGAGATCCAAGATGGCCGCATAGGAGCAGCTCAGGATTGCAGCTCCCAGTGAAAGTGCAGAGGCTGCTGCAGGTGATCCCCAGGAAGCAGGGCCTGGAGTGGACCTCAGCAGTCCTAAAGCAGAGAGGCCAGACTGTTAGAAGGAAAATTAAGAAACAGAAATAACTTCATCATCAACAAACTAGGCATCCATTCAGAGGCCCAATCTGAAAGTCAGCAACTACAGAGACGACAGGAGGATAAATACACAAAGATGGGAAGAAACCAGTGCAAAAAGGATGAAAACGCCGGAAACCAGAACACCTCTCCTCCAGCAAGGAATCACAACTCCTCCCCAGCAAGGGAACAAGGCTGGATGGAGATGGAGTGTGATGAAATGACTGAATCAGGCTTCAGAAGGTGGGTAATAAGAAACTTCTGTGAGCTAAAAGAACATGTTCTAACCCAATGCAAAGAAACTAAGAATGTTGAAAAAAGATTTGACGAAATGCTAACGAGAATGGACAACTTAGAGAGGACTATAAGTGAATTGATGGAGCTGAAAAACACAACACGAGAACTTCGCGAAGCATGCACAAGTTTCAACAGCCGAATTGACCAAGCAGAAGAAAGGATATCAGAGGTCGAAGATCAAATCAATGAAATAAAGCGAGAATGCAAGATTAGAGAAAAAAGGGTAAAGGGAAATAAACAAAGTCTCCAAGAAATATGGGACTATGTGAAAAGACCTAATCTACGTTTGATAGGTGTACCTGAATGTGACGAAGAGAATGAATCCAAGCTGGAAAATACTCTTCAGGATATCGTCCAGGAAAACTTCCCCAACCTTGCAAGGCAGGCCTATATTCAAGTTCAGGAAATACAGAGGACACCACAAAGATATTCCTCAAGAAGAGCAACCACAAGGCACATAATCATCAAATTCACCAGGGTTGAAATGAAAGAGAAAATGCTAAGAGCAGCCAGAGAGAAGGGTCGGGTTACCCACAAAGGGAAGCCCATCAGACTCACCCGAGATCTCTCAGCAGAAACCTTACCAGCCAGAAGAGAGTGGGGGCCAATATTCAACATCCTTAAAGAAAAGAACTTTCAACCCAGAATTTCGTATCCAGCCAAACTGAGCTTCATAAGTGAAGGAAAAATAAAATCCTTTGTGAACCAGCAAGTACTCAGAGATTTCATCACTACCAGGCCTGCTTTACAAGAGCTCCTGAAAGAGGCACTACACATAGAAAGG
>PVKP010035394.1:0-23332 GCA_004027715.1 Plecturocebus donacophilus | reverse complement strand
GGGGGTGGGGAGTTGGGGAGGGATAACATGGGGAGAAATGCCAGATATAGGTGATGGGGAGGAAGGCAGCAAACCACATTGCCATGTATGCACCTATGCAACCATCTTGCATGTTCTTCACATGTACCCCAAAACCTAAAACACAATAAAATATATATTTTTAAAAAATGTTTGTAGCAGTCTTATTAGCAATAGACAAAATATGGATGCAGCCTAAATGTATATCAAAAATAGAATGAATAAAGGGATACTATTGATATAAGGGAGTCTTATGCAATAATGAGAAGGTACGCACTTGCAGTACACACACAATACCATGGGTGAGTGTTGCAAAGGGTATAAGCTCCACACTTTCCTCTCATGAAATCCACAAATGAGGAAAGCTCAGCTATGGTGACAGAAGACAGGATGGTGCCTCAGTGGGGCACCGCTGGCCTTCTGGAGTTTTAGCTGTATTTGTTTTTGGATCTGGGTGGGAGTTACCTGTGTGTGCTGTTTGTAAAAACTCATTGATCTGCGTATTTATGATTTACGCATTTTCCCTATGATCGTTATACTTTAATAAAAATCTTACTTTAAAAATGCCCATTTCCCATGTCCCAGAATTTCTTCTCTTAGAACTTATTCTACCAATATGCTCACATGAAATAATGATACATATAGAAGGTGGGATTTTTGTTTTGCTTTGTTTTACAGCATCGTTTATTTTTACCAACAATTGAAAAAACTTAATGTGACTCTTTAAATAAATTAAGCTGCACCTATGCCATGCAGTATTATACAGCTGTGAAAAAAAATGAGATAGGTCTATGTGAGCCTGTGAAAAATAATATCCGAATATGGATTAACTGTAAAAAGTAAGTTGCAGAACAGTAAGCATTGTATTCTCCTATTTTTGCTAAATACAGCAGAGAGAGAAATCTACATGTATCTGAAGAATTACACTAAGCTGGTAATAATGGTTGATTCCAGATTGAGAGGCAAAGTATTCAGATCTGAGCTGAGAGGGAGATGTACATCTTTATAACCGTTGTTCTCTCTTTGATTAAAAAACAAAATCAAAATCATGGCCATACATTGTTTTTCAGCCTCACCCCACCCCACATTAACAAAAAGATGATCTAATACAAAGAAAGCATGATAGCAGTAAAAGTGATTGTTAATAATTTGTGAGTAAATCATTCTTTTATTTTCCTTTTGCACTGATGAATCCAAGGTGTTTCTAATTAATTCATGAGCATTAAATGTGGGTGAGGTTCTGTTGTTTACTCAGAACAACTGCATAGCTACAGAGTTCACTACATAGCACCAAGTGTCAGCAAGGAGCAGGAGAGGATGACAGAAGAATCAGCCCCCACCCACTTCATGGGGAGAAGCGGGGTGGGAGCCAAGGCTGCAAGGCTGCAGTGAACAGTGAGAAGTAACCAGTCACTTATAGATTAGCCATCCAGGCAGTTCTTTAAAGCACTGCAGGGATCAATACAGCCCCGCTCATGTTATTGTATTCACAGGGGAAGGGGTGTGCGTGCCTGTGTGTGTGTGTTCAATCTTGGAGGTCCTTTTTCAACAGATCCCACTCTTCAGTGTAGTAGGAAATGAATTCAATTCCTTGAGGGAGGAGCAGTGGTCTCGGCAAGGAGGAATTTTGCTTTAAGCCAGTTTGCAAATTAGGTAAAAAAAACTTGAAGCAACCACACTATGTATGTGGATTATGATGTTTTTAATCCATGTTCTAAAAATGAGATTAAGCAGAAGTAAATGAGGAATCAACTGAAGCGTAATGTGAACTGAGAACAAGGGTCTCAGTGCATGCCTTGAAAGAGAGTCAATGAGTGAGACAGGAACAGTGTGTACCTGAATGAGAGAGCCTAGGCTTTGCTGGATGGAAATGAACACTCTGTCAGCACCCCAGGGTGGGTGGTCCAGGAGCTGGTGCATTCTGAGATGTATTTTAAACAGAGCAGCAGATGCAAAAGCCATTAGCATGTAACATGGTGTGCAGTAAGTCCTCAGCAAAGCTTTCTTCATCAGAATCTGTGAGATGCTCAGGAAACAATGCTAACCCCTTGAGGGGCCACTTCAAAAATCAGATGCATTTATAAAAGGGTTAAAAATGAGATCTATTCATGGTAGTCACAGATACAGAAAAGTGTATGTCTGTGTGTATGATTTCTTTATGGTGTATAATTTATATGTGTATATATAATTTACATAATGTACAAATTAGTATATACATCATGCAATGGATAGTTTATAACGTTACATATATATTTGTGTGTCTATAAATATAGACATATATCTATAAAATCAGAGAAATTTCACTTCCTCGTTTTAAGAATATACTTTGCAGCATTGTTTCTAATAAAGGTATATTGCAACAACCTAACAAAGGGTTGAGCAAGGAAACAATTGTGCTTGCAATGAGATTTCCACACTATGAAATGCAAAGCTGTTTCCAGGAACAAGCCAGTTCTCTGTATGGACATGGGGAGGTTTGCAAGACGTCATCACTGAATTGCAGCTCTAGTCCTATGGCACAACCACTTCTATGCTCCACACGCAGGCGCAGGACTCTATGCTTCTACGGTTGTGTGTCTGTTTTATGAACACATAGAGAAAGGGCTGGAAGGACACTGTTACTCAATCACTAATGAAGATGGAAGGAGAACCAGGTCTGATTTTGGTGGTCCAGAGGAGCTTTATTCTTGGTTGTGATATGTAATATTTTTAACACAGATTACATACTCATGTAATCCTGAATTTCATTTTAGTTTGGTGAAATGATGGATGTGAGGCTGATTTGAAAACTACATAGCAGTATTCAAATATGATGGCATTAAGTGTACAGATTGGGCATCGTGTTCGGGAATCTAGTGAGTCCAGAGCTGGACCCACAGCTCTGTATAGATCTATATACACAGTATCTACTATAATCTATGATTATCTCAAATGATGCTCATTCATTTATTCATTCTACAATATTTTTTTTTGTGCCAGGCAATATGATGTGTGCCTGTGAAACGCAAATTTCTAGGCTGCTTGGAGAGAAAAGAAATACATAGGAAATAAAAATAATAGCTGGCCCTTCTGAGTGCTTGTCAGGGGCCATGTACTATGCCAAGAGCTTCACAGCATCCACTGAATCCTCCTGCTAAGCCGTGAGGTGGGGCTATGATTATTCCTGCTGTGCAGATGAGGAAATGGAGGAGGAAAGGCTGAGGTCGTGTGTGTTGTCAAGAGGGGCAGCTAAGAAATAAAACCAGGCACTTTGACTTTACAGACTATTTACCGCCAGGCTACAGAAATGACAAATAAAAAAGAGCACTGTACAAATGCAGAAGGGATTCCTCAAGGCAGTGTGGGTAGACTCAGAAAGAAAAGACAACTCTGGTGGGAGAAGCTTATGGAAGCTTCGTGGCTTTTAAGTTTCATGAAGGAGCAGACAGAATACAGCAAAATTTCCACACTGGGCGGGGGGGCATCCCCTAAAAGCATGAATATGGGCAGTTGTATGATTTTGAACAATCTTACTGAAATAGAATGTTCTTACAGAAATAATTTAACATCTCCCTTTTTCATTTACATACTCATCTTACAAATAAATATTTGTTGAGTAGCTGCTGTATTTCTTTCACTGAGTAGGCACTGACTATTTAGTCAGGAGCAGAAACAGGGCTGAATGTCTGTCTGCACAGAGCTGACAGTCTGTGGGTTAGGAATGACAGTCAACTTACAATAAAAATCATACAATTACTGACTTCTGATTCTAGCAAGAGGACAGAGAAGATAACAAAAATTACTCCTGCTATTATTTTATTATCTTCTTTTAAAACATTTTTCATCTGGTTCTTAATCAGTATGCATATTATTTTATTTTAAAAGATGATAAAACCTAACACACATTATTTTATAGGCATGACCAAGCAAGCTGGAAAGAAGGAAGAATTCCCACGTGCAGAAAAGAAGCAAAAGCTTACAGCCCCAGGGAGCTAACCAGGTGAGATGTAGCTGCCCTGGGAAGAACAGGTGTGTGTGCAGAGACTTGCTCATCTCTGCGTACACACTTGTTTTTCTAGACCCAGTCCATCTGCCCATTTCGGATTCATTCAATCTTGGTTTGGGTGTGAGGTTTTGCATTTCTAACAACTTACAAGTGATGCTCATGTAGCTGATTTGGAGATCCCAGCAGCATTTACAAACACTGACTTGACATTTCTGTGCCCCTCAGAGCAGAGCAAGGAGAGCAGGTACTACTGACACCCGCAGAAAACTAGGACCCTCCGAAGCCACGCCCTTAGTTCAGACTAACACAGAAAAGCACATCAGCCTGCAACACCACAGCCTCTTATCTGTTGCTGCCTGCCCTCACTTGGGAAAGAACAATAGATCTCTCCTGGGAATTCATCATCGGGACCCGAATCCCAATGGATTTGGAGTTCAAAACTCAACCCTTATATAATCTCCAAGCTTTCAAGTCAAAGGTTTAACATAAAACTGGCCTAAAACTGGCCACAACCCTAGGACATCTGACAGAAACAAGCACAAAATTCCCGTGGGGAACACACCTAAATTCAGGTACACAAGAGTCCATTGAGCATAGATTCACAATTCAAATTGTAAAATGCGTAAGGAATCCTCCACCATAAGTGGGTGTCCACAGGCCAGACAAATAGCAGGATGAAAACTCAAGCAGATAATGGGAAAGCTCTATCATAAATTCAGTACATTAAAAATGAATCTAAATGATTAAAATTATCTAGAACATAAAAGAAGAAGCAAGGACACGAGAAAAGAATGCAGTGTGATGACAGTCCCACGGGCAGATTTAAAAGGGGACCAAACAAAATGTACAGAATAAAACTGCAGTCACAGAAATTAAGGACTCCATCAATGAAAGGATGAAATAGCAGGCAAATTGCTTAAAGGAGAATTAATAATACAGAAATTACCCTGAAAGAAACTTGGAGAGAAAGGGCAATGGAAAAATGGGTTAAGATTAAAATGCTACGAAAAATAGAATAGGTCCAACATATCTTTAATAGGAATTCCAGAAAGATGGACCAGAGATAAAGGATGGGAGGTCATAATTAGCACAGAGGGCAGGACCATCTGACAGGATACATTTAAAAAATAAAGACATAAACACATTAAAAATGACCTAAGAAAAAGACATGTTCCCATGAAGGTAGGACTGTTAGACTGGCAACAGGATTCTCAGCAGCAGCTGCAGAAGCCTGCGTGTTGTGAGGTGATACCCTTAGTTGTCTGCCTCTGCCTGGATGTAAAGGGAAAGAGAGAGAAGCCTCCCTGGGAAGTTGTGCTGAACACCTGCATCCCACATGGTTTGGGAACAGAGAGAGTTATTGAGGCAGAGAGGACAGAGAAGAGCAGCCTAAGAATAAAGAACAGCCTCCAGAGGGTTCCCAGGGCGAAACATAATTGGCAAAAGAAATTGAAAGACAGGGCTAAGTTGGAGACATGACAAAATGTGAGACATGGAATCTGAGGATGAGCTCGTCACTTCACATTCATGAGAATGGCAATCAAAATAATACTGACCACCATAACAACCCCCAAGGGCTTCCCTTATGTTCTGGTGTGTTTAAGGGTAGGGCCACCCTAGGAGGTGGGGGCTGTGGTCATCTTGGTTAACAGATGAGGCAACTGAAGCTTTAAAAAGCTGAAGCACTTGCTCCCAGTTACCAATGGGGTCAAAGGGAGGGCCAGGATTTTAACTCAGGCCTTCTGGTGCCAGGGCCTCAAGGTAACAATCAAGATCTGACATCGAGAACAGTGCCCTCCTTGTGCAGGTCCCCTACGAAAGGAAATCCACAGCTTCTAAAGATGCTTCCATGGCCCACAGTCCTGGGCTCAGGTGGCCATGGATTCTCCACTCTAATTGGAGTTAATGACAAGCACACAACTCCCCAGACAGAGATGCAGACAAATATGAGGACATGCAGATGAGTTTGAGTTGGGATTGATCTGTAGCAGAAATCAAAACGATGAAGACTCAATGTCATGATTCAGTAATTCTGATAAACAGAAAATAATCAGAAAGGACACTAATGGGATTGTATTAGGTCTTGGCAAGATGAAACTTAACTTGAGCCTAAATAAAGGGGGTTTTGTTAGGAAGAACAAAATAAGAAACTATTTCCACATTTTAGGTGAAGTCTCTGTAAGTGGCAGTTATTCAGCATTATCCAAGGAAGAATTGACATCCTCATCATGCTCAACCAACGAGTCTCCTAGATCAGCCCGGTGTTAGCAAGGATGGGAAAAGGAATGTGAACACCAAGTTTATCCTGAGAATAATATTGCAGTGTTTGTCCAAGGGTGGAATACCCATTAAGAAACTTTAGGATGTGAGTTGCCAAAACATTACTTTATACCAGTGAAAACATTATCAGAAATTGCTCAATTATTGTTAACAATAAATAGTTGGAATGTTGGGATTTGGAGATTTAAACAGTTCTGTATTTTAACAACTTAAGAACAAAATATCATTTGTTTGAAATCTAAGGAAACAGCCAGAAAGTGAATAGAAAAAAAGAAATATGACAAGCATGATAATCTTTGTTATAAAGTAAAATATATTGCTTAGAAGGAAAATAATTAGGAATGGTGGCATGTAGTATAGGGCAATTCATTTTCTGAGGACCCATCTCCTGTGGCTGTGACACAGCTGAGATCTTTGTCCCCATCAGCAGCCCCATAACCTCATCCCATCCCCATCCCCATAACCTCACCCCATCCTCATTCCCATAACCTCACCCCATCCCCACCCCACCCCCATAACCTCATCCCATCCCTATCCCCATAACCTCAGCACTTCCACATCCCCATAACCTTAACAATCCCCATAACTTCATATAATCCCCATCCCCGTAACCTCATCCCATCCCTGTCCCCTTAACATCATCATATTTCATCCCATCTTGTCCCCATAACTCATCCTATCTCCACCCCCATAACCTCAGCACTTCCACGTCTCCATAGCTTTAACATATTCCCATAACTTCATATCATCCCCATCCCCATAACCTCATCCCATTCCCATCCCTATAACCACAGTATATCTCTAACTCTATAATGTGAACACATACTCATCCTCATAACTCATCCCATTTCCATTCCTATAACCTCAGTACATCCTAATTCCCATAACCCCATCTCATCCCCATCCCCATCCCCATAACCTCAGTGCATTACCATCCATTCTATGCCACTGCCCATTGGAAATTTTCACAGAATTACCATAGTTTTAATGTCAAAGGGCCATGTAATCTAAAAAGTGCTTCCCCATGTAGACTGGCAACGTTCCTAAGAACCAGTTTAATTTTCTGTTTAACCTGGTTAAGTAAAAAGCCCTGTGAATACTCAGGTTTCACAGTGACAGCAATGATGATGGTGGTGTGTGTTTTATAGACAATGGTTTTGGAGTGAGAGAGCATCTAAGGAAAACAAGTTCACCTCGGTTTTTTCATCCACTAAGACTGGTGTCGAGAACTTATTTTTCTGTACAGGGTTAGGGCCATAGAGTTCTGTCACACATTTAGACTGTCATTGTATCACAAAACAGCCATACACAGTATGTCAACAAATGCATGGGGCTAGGACACCAATAAATACTAATGGACACTGAAATGTGCATTTCATGTATTTTTCACATATCACCAAATAGGATTTTTCTTTGATCTTTCTTGAACCATCAAAAAATGTAAAAACTATTTCTTAGCTTGCAGATCATAGAAAAACCAGCAGGGAGCTGGAGGAGGCTTAGGTCACAGCCTGTAGCCCTCTGAGCAAAGGTACTACTCTTGTAGCCACGGGTCAGTTTGTCTCTATCACTGTGATGTTCCCACACTTGAGCATGTGGCAGATGCTCAGTAAACATTTGTTGGACGGAGGAATGAACGAAGGGAAAGTGAACAACTCACAGAGTTTTGTACATATCACATGAAGCAATGCATGTAGAGGCAGGAGGAAGTCCATAAACTTGTTGCTCGTCATTATTGATGAATTAATCGCATGTGGTTTGATGCCAATAGCATTCTGCCCCCTCTTCACCATTGCTCTGTAAAACAACAACTCAATCTAGATATGCATTTTTAGGTCTCAAATTTTCAACAGAAAATTTTGAAAATTCTAATTTTTTTTCTCTGACATCAAGTCAACAAGGATGCACTGAGGACCTGCTATGGTCTGGGCATATTTCTTATCACCCTTCAGCAGAAGGGGAGTGTATGTCATCCAGCAGCCCTGAAAAGAGAGAGAGAGTAAATAAAGCCTCAATAATTTTCTGACCTATATTTGAATGTGGTTTAAGCCACTCATAAAATGGGCATTAGGGAGCTTATGCCTAAGTCACTGAGCAATATCCTAAGGTGTATATGCATCCCTTCCTAACTTTTGATTTTCGATGACTGCAGAGGCTCCAAGGTAATTTGATACAGGAGGCAGGGAGATAAAACAAGGATGGGTCAAGAAAAGAGATACAGAATGGGGGACTTGGAAGGCCATTACTGCTACAGCTAGGAAGGACATGCTGTATGCAATTTTTCTGTGTGTGAAATTCAACAGTTTATAAATGTCCCTGGAGCATTCCTATCACACAGATCGAAGTACAGTCAACCTGATTCAAGAGCTGAAATCAATTTCCTTCTTTTCTATAGGACATTTTTCAATAGATGTTTGTTTTTAATAGAAGATGGGGGAATCAATCTTAGAAATGCTAAAGAAAAATTTGAGAGTTGCTAGCATAAATGGCACTGCAAAGTGTTTGATGTTAATACTTGTAGAAAAAACATCCAAGTAACATATTATTGGTAATAAAAACTGATGTCATCCAGAAAAACAAATGGTGCTGTTTCCCCTTCTCAACTTAATAAAGATTTGGTAATTTTTCCCCAAGTTTACCAGGTTGTACTCAGGTAGGTCCTATTCTGGTCTTCTAATTATCTGGCAATTTTAACCCCACCAGACATTTCAAGCAGGTGTAATCTGTGTCATTGTAGACCTAAGTGACTTCGTAGCTAAAGTAGAAGGAAGTACTTTGACTAAAGAGAGAAAACACTGCAAGACTAAAGAAAGTTATTTTGTAAGTGGAATAAGATATAAATATTAATTTAAAATAAACATATTTCTTATATATTTTTCTTATTTTGCACCATCGTCTGCTATTGCTGAGAATGTTGCACCATTTAACTCAAGAAAGGAAAGAATAAGCAAAGGAAAGACAATCTGAAATCTCATGGGACACATTACCTGTGGGAGCTGAAACAATCTTCCATTTTCCAACAGTGAATCCTGCAATTACTTGAATAGAGACAGCCTACTGGGCAGGTGGTTTGGAAACAAGAGGTTGGCAAAAAAAAAACAATAATAGAAAACACACTGGCAAAAAAATTAAGAGAAAAAAAAAGCATCACCACCAATCACAGCTACAGGTTCTAAAATGCAATTGTAAAAATGATAACTTAGCATTCTCTTTTTCTCCTCTATCACTGAGTTTTATCTCAAACTTATACAGTTTACAAGTCAAAACAAGCTTTTGGCAACAGCCATGCCAACTCAATCATCTCTGAAAATCAAGCTGTGCTCCAGCGAGCAAGAAAGACTCTAGGGTCACATTCTTTTTGGCATATGGGCTTGTAATGCACAAGAGAGAAGATACTACGCTTGTTTTACTTTTTTCTTCTTCTTCTTTATCTTGAATTTTTCCCCATGAGACACTAGAAATGTAGCTGTCTTTTTGTCTTGATGTCTTCAGATACTGAGAGGTATCTTAGGTACAAATCATAATTGGATAGATGAGCATTTTAGAACTACTACATATTTGATTTCTCTTGGGAATGAAACTTTAAAGTTTAAATGATGTTCTGAGTATCTGCCACACCCTTAACCACCTCCTGAATAACATCTCGGTCACCCTCCAAGCATGGTAAATGTCATAAAACAGTGATTTTTCCTATTCTCTCCTTCCCTCCCTCCTTTTCTCTCTCCTTCCTTCTCTTGCTTCCTTCTTTCCTCCCTCCCTCCCTCCCTCTCTTCTTCCTCCCTTCCTTCATTCCCTCCCTCCTTCCTTCCTTCCTTTCCTTTCCTCTCTGTTTCTTTTTAAATATCCTAGCCAGAACTCACTGGACTAGGGACTGAGTGCTGAAACAAAGATGATCCCTATAATCTGGTCAGCAAGCCCTGAGTGGCCAGGTGCAGAAGGTCTGCCCAGTGGATGCCTCTCATGCTAGATAAAATCTAAAAGGCCAATTTGACCCTCTCTGAAGAAGACAAAAGCTGGCTTAAGTATGCCAAAAATGCTGCACAAATTGCCTCATGTTTCCTACATAACTGGATTCATATATTCAGAAAAATCGCAACTGAAGCCACCCACAAAATTTAAAAGAACAGCAATAAAAATGCAAATAAATGTGACAAAGTATGCTACACTTGTTTCACTAAATCTGTGTTACATGGCACAGAACATGGAATGAAGCCACTACAGTGTTTTATTCTATTAAAATGCACCAGTGTTGCTTGGCTTCTTCATGAAACTTGGTTATCTTGAGAAGTGGGATGTGGTTTCAATGATGACCTTGTAATCTCAACAAGCCCAGGTCGCTGCAAGCTACCCCCTAAACGGATTATTCAGACAGGACATGGGAGTACCTGCCTTCACTTGTCATAAAGTTGCTTTTGTCTGTCTTACATAACTTTAGATTCTAAAGGCTATCAAATGGAATGTCAACACTCTTTGCAGCAAATTGTGATGGAAAGCCTAGTACTTTTAATCATGTTGTCAAAACCAAAATAAACCAATGTATCAAGTTGTTTCTTCACAATGTGGTTTAATTACATGAGAGTCATCTCTACCAGAAAAAATAATAGCTTAAAGAAGCACTTTTCTTAATCACACCAAACCTGGTTAATAGTGTTTGCCTTGAGATAAAATGAATAATTACAAAGCTCATTAGAAGCCAATAGAGAAACAACTAATAGGAAGAGATTCCCAGATGATGTGGAAGAGAAAGACGAATATGTCATCAATATGAATAAGGTACGCATAATGGAGCCCACTGACATCGTGAAAAGCCAAGGACTAGGGTTTTGGGGTAAGCTGCCTCAAAGCCCTGGGAAATTCTTTCATTTCTGTCTATTCCTAAGAATAGTCAGAGATAACCCCTCTGTGGATGGTTCTTTCCCTTTTCTTTCGGCCCAGCCACTGACCAAAGAGAAGAATGAGTTATTAATTAAATTCTCTTTCTAGCTCAAATATTTGTACACAGGATTTCTGAGCATGAACTATAATTAAGTTTCAGCTAAGATAATGTTGGAAAATTCATAAAAGGGCCTATAGGCAGCCAAGAAAAATGTGTTTTAAAAATATTTAAGGGTGAAATAATTATATGATATAAAGTTAAATAAAAAAGCAGGTTATAGAGACTATCCCTCAAGGATGGTTAAAAAAAATGTATTTTTATCCCACTATTTTTTCAAAAACTACAGAGAACAAAAATAAAACAAGAAACAATAGCAAGGGGTTGGGAGGAAACTACAACATCAATGAAAAAGGAAATGGACAAAACACAAATATGACACCTGCTGAATACTTTGAAACCTGGATGGGAACAGGAGGACAGTGGACGGTAATATGCCTCCTCCAAGCCCCTAGATTTCCTGAGAGTAGTGAATACAAACTGGAAGGCCTCCTCACCTAGGCTGGCCAGAAAAGATTCAAGATGCCTGATAACATTTAAATTCCAGATAAACAGTAGGTTTTGTTTGTTTTGTATAAGAATGTACCAACTATTGCATGGGATATACTTATACAAAAAGTATTAGTTGATCATTTGATATTTAGATTCAGCTGGTCCCTGAACTTTATTAAATTGTGTTTATAGCAAAGAAGGAAATTGAACTAATTAAAAATGTGTTCCGTTTTATAGTGTTTTTAGTTGTTTAGTTGACTGCCAACCTACATAAATAAGGACATTTCGCTTAAAAATTTAGGCTGGGTGTGATGGCTCTCGCCTGTAATCCCAGAACTTTGAGAGGCTGAGATGGGCCGATCACCTGAGGTCAAGAATTTGAAACCAGCCTGGCCAACATAGTGAAACTCCATCTCTACTAAAAATACTAAAATTAGCTGGGCATGGTGGCATGCATCTGTAATCCCAGCTACTCAGGAGGCTGAGGCAGGAGAATCACTGAATCACTTGAATCAAGGAGACGGAGGTTGCAGTCAGCCTAGATTATACGACTGCCCTCTAGCCTGGGTGACAGAGCAAGATTCCACTTCAAACAAACAAACAAACAAGTAAATAAATAAATAACTTTAGATCTCTGGCTCCCTTTGAAAAATTTGAGGCTATGCCCACATTGGACTGCAGCTTCTGCATGACATGAGCAGGCTGGGGAGTTCTGACCATCGTTTTGAATGTAATCTTCATGCTCAAGTTTATTTGCTTGTTTGCTTTTAGTATGCATGCTCCATTTAATTCATTTGCATTACTACTTAGCTCTTAGAAGTGTTGTTTGTTCTGTGTGTTTGTGTTTGGACATCTCTCCTTTGGATCTGCGGGTGTGAGTCAGTAGCAGGAGCTAAGAATGCCCCTTTAGCAACTTGGTGGCCCAGTAGAGAATCACTGAGGCTCACCTGTTGTCCTCTGTGGTGCTGAGCTTGAGCCTCCAGGCTAAAGAAATCGGCTCCTAATGTGGAAAAGAAAGTCAGTGCTCTGAGAGCAGCCAGCTGTGACTTCAGAGCCTTCCTAAGAGGTGCATTTCGGTCTTGAATGACAAAAACTCAAGGATATCTCAAGGCAAAGAGGTGAAAACAAAGTGTAAGAATAGCCAAGACCTCCAAGACCAATATGGCCTCTGGAGACAGTTTCAGGTAATACAGCAGCCCCTACCATTTTATTTTTGCTGATTTCCCTGTTTTAAATTAAACAGCAAAATATTTTTTACATTAAAATATCATAGCCGGGTGCGGTGATTTACACCTGCAATCCGAGCATTTTGAGAGGCCGAGACAGGTGGATCACCTGAAGTCAGGAGTTCGAGACCAAACTGACCAACATGGTGAAATTCCTTCTCCACTCAAAATACAAAATTAGCCAGGAGTAGTGGTGCATTCCTATAATCCCAGCTCCTTGGGAGGCTGAGGCAGGAGAATCATTTGAACACATGAGGCAGAAGCTGCAGTGGGCCAACATTGTGCCACTGCACTCCAGCCTGGGCAACAGAGTAGGATCTGTTTAAAAAAAAAAAATAGCATGGACAGATTCATTGTTTTTCTGTAGGAGGTAATTGATCCATTTCTCCTTTATCTGCTCATATGCTAGAGAGAGATGCTGGACATGGGCATGATTAACTACTGTAGTGATGATTTTTAATATCTTCCCTTGAATTTTTCTGTATGACTTGAATTTTATAGGATAAGAGTTATCACTTTTACAAAAATATTAAAACCATTATTCTTAAGCATAGAGAATCATCTAGAACTACTCCCAAACATATACGAGTATAGAAAAAAAAGAGACTGGTTAACCCAAAATGTTAATAATGGTTATCTCTGTGTGATAGGACTATAGATTGTTTTTATATTTGCGTTTTTTGTGTTTTCCATACTGCCCACAATTAGTTTGCATTAATTTCACTTTTAAAACACAACAAATAATATATCTTAAAAGAAAGTGAAAAATTTCCACCCCAAAATCCCTGAATTGGGGACAAAGTGTGAGCTCTTCTGGTCTAAGTTAGACTGGTTGTGAATGTGGTAAAAAGGAAAAATGTCTTTTATTCTTTTTAATGATTATTCTGAAGTCTAATATGCCCAAGTCTCTCTCCTAAGAAACCATTTCCCCTTCTAATGGCTCTGTGTAGATCAATAAATCTGTCCTTCTCACAAAATTATTTCAGCTTTGTTCCCACCTACCCTAATTTTATTTGGAAAGACCAGAAAGCCACTGAAACCATCCTCCTTCTTGAAGTTAATGTATTCATTAGTTATAATTGCCTCCAAAATGTCCTCACCAATCTTAGTCTCCTAGTTACTTAATGGTTTTGATTGGATGTAGAACACTTTTATCTGGGTTAATTTACTATTCATAGTACAATGATGGAGTATTCATTTTGTTACCCAGATTACAGCTGTAAATGGAGTTATATATCATCCACGGGGAAGCTACATGGGAGTTTAGTGTTAAAATGCCTTTCTGTCATCTTAAAGTCGAAAACAGCATTCCTGACAAGACTTTGTCATTTTCAGCATTTTCTGCCCAAACTTGAAGTTGTCCATTACCCTTATGTGAACTGATGTGCTGGTCAATGCCTGGGCTGTCCTCCCCTGTGACCCCTTTAAAGCAATCCTCCCAGATTTGAGGTTCATCGGGACCCCTGGGGAGAAATAATCTACCATAAGAATACAAAGATGAGAGTCCTGGAATCCAAGGCATGCGGAAGTCATGAGGATGCCTGGGTTTGCTGGGACATAAGATGCTCTTAGAATTTCACAGGACCGTGGCCCAGAACATGACCTCCTGCCTACCAGCCTGTCTAGATTCTACCCAGATCTCCATTTAAAATCTAGTTCTTGCGTTCTTGCAGCCCTGACTGTTGCTATGTAAATCATATCTAAGGATTTAAGACTGCTGGACCTAAGACCGGTTCTGGCTATGTTAAAGTCGCACCTAAATTACACCTACCCACAAACCCCAGAAAACTTAGCCTTCCTGCCTTTGCTCTAAAGTCAGAATCTTGTACTTAAAATTTTTTCTGTGACAGTGGAGACAGGTAAGTTTCCATTCTAACCAATGGAAAACTACTTTCCCTAACCTCCTCTGGAACTCTGAGTTCTGCCATCTGAAACAAGGGCACGCAATTTCTACTCTCATTCCGCCCACTGATTATGGGAATGTCTGAAAACATGAACATTCCTCTCCTTAGCCTGGAATGTGTCTCCCATAGAGGTCTAGCCATCTGAGAGTCATGGTCCAGGGGAGAATTATCATCAGAAGTAAATCAAGGCCTGGCATCCAGGAGGAATCTGGAGGGGCTTATATTGACTGTTCTCCAATGGATTCATCTGCTACTAATTCCTGGGGTTTCCCTGGAGACAGCTGGCGACATGGTTGATATTGAGAGGGACACACAGAGTAAACGAGATGGCAGCTGAAAGCTCGAACATCCACCAGAATGATCTAGGATCTCGAGTGTCTGAAAGAACCCATTGAGTTCTGGAAACTAGAAAAGGCTCCCCCGTGCAATCGGGGCAAAATTCCTTGCAGGACCAGATGACAGTGGAACTGCAAATAGCCTTCTTTCTCTGATGGTGTATCCATCATGAAATAAGCTGCAAAGAAATGTCAGCCTTTCTTATCAGTGCATAGGAGCCTGCAGTCTTTAAGTATTTAAGGAATGAACTGGTACATAAGGATACATATACACAAAAATATATTATGGCATTGTTGCCTGGCCAGAAAAAATAAGAGAAAAACTGAAGATGAAGTGAATGTCTATCAAGGGGGCAAAAGTTGCTAAACTATAAAATATTCCCAGGAAAATTAATATGCAACAATATTTTGAAAGTCTTATCTACACTTGATTGACTTGGAGGGATTCGTAAATGAAATATGCTGTTAGATATTCAAAAAAAGATGAAGGAAAGTATTAATACCTAGAAATACTATGTGTGTGTGATATGTTGAAAGATTTACATGAAAAAAAATATACAGTCACTAAAATGCTTGGCAGGATGTTTTATTAGGGTGTGGGGGACTCAGGAGATTTTTGCTCTATTTTATTTTTATATGTTGAGCAATTTTGAAACTAATGAGCACCAACTAGTTATACAATCAGAGAGAAAAAAATACTGAGTGTTGCAGGAATGAATAAAGCATGTTTGGCAACAATAGGAAAGAAATTAGATCTTGCATCCTGCAGGCTGGGGACTGCAGGGTCCCTAGCCAGCTTCCGTGTAGGGAGACTCGTCCAGCACAGAGCTGTCCAGGATTCCGAGTATTCAAGATATGGAGACATGGGACCAGAGGTCCCTCCTGGAAATGTTTAATGAGTGCAGAATGATCATTTTTCTTCCTAACCCCTTCTCTGAGCTATCAGCCTCTCCAACAATGATCTGGGTATTTAGGGAACCTAACAGAAATACAGTTTTCATTTGGTAAACCAGAGAGCTAGATTCCCACTGGAATAGCAATCCAAAACACACAGAAACATCTGTTTGAATAATGATCTGTTTGTAGGGCATGTTCACAAGGCAAGAGTCAGCTGCTGATCAGACAGGGACATCGAAGACCCCAGCTCTGGTGGTGCAGACAGTGTGGGGTCTTGATTATTGTCTGTGGAGGCTGCACACATCTCCCCAGGGCCCTCCAAGGTCCTGTGCACTCTTGGTGCCAAAATGAGCTCACCCAGGGTGAGAAAAACCGCTCCTTCTTGATTTTCAGAGAAGCAGCCACATCAGTCCAGAATTGTCAATAGGCCCCCACATTGGCCCTCCCACCTTTGGGGAGTAATTATTGTTCTGAAGATGCATCTCACCGGATGGTAACTGAGACAAATGTTCTGCTCTGTACATTTTCCAATTCTAATTGAAGGAAAGTACCTAATTATCTTGGAGCAGCAGCCATTATACATGGGCTTCAGGCTGGCCTTTTGCAAGAGATGACTCCAGGGTTTCTTGGGGCAGTCAATATGCTAACCAGTCATTACAGCCTGTGATTTCCAAGGGGAGCAGACAGCTCCAGACCCAGGAGCAGCAGCAGCCCTGGCTGCCGCTGGAGGGGAAGAAGGGTGACTGTCATATTTCCCAAGAAGTCAATTGAACACAATATTGGTAACTAATGAATTGCAACATCTCCATGACCCTCGATTTCAACAGTAAGGCTGATGTGTGTCTGTGCACTGTGAGCAGAGAGGTCTGTGCATTAATTTTCTCTGTGGCTGAGATTGGTTTAAAGCAGGCAGGGGAAGGGGAAGCATACGGTGGATGATATAGTCTATATACATGCCTGGGGCTCTAAGGTGGGGGTTTTGATATCATATGTGCACAAAATAATGTGTGCATGCATACATTTATGACGCATGCAAATGAAAGGTCAGGGCCTCCACTGGGGCCAAAAAACACATTTGATGTTGGACAGCTTGGGGAACATGCCCACATTTTAAAATGCAAAAGCACTGCAACAAACAAATGAAAAAGCTCAAAATATCGGTATTACCTGAAATGATTACTATAGCAGAATTCCATTAGCATAACAAGGGCCAAAACCAACAGCAATAACAAAATAAATCCGGAAACCAAGGGGATGGGCACCATCGTGGCCCCTGCATCCCCTTGAATGAGGAATTCGTAACAGTGAATGAAAAGGGTGGTGGCAGTGGTCAGAAGGGTCGCCAAGAGGCTGAAGAGCACATGTGGGTGGCGTCCCTCAGCTTTGCTGACTTGGTCATGTGCAGCTGACTTTTCAAAGGGCATGCTGAACTTGAGATGGCACTGAGATGAGAGGCTAAGAGTTGATTGTCGGGGACTGCAGAGATGCTTCTGGGCTCAGCTGGGTAAGGTTCCTTGTCTCCACTCCGGGCTTCCAGAATATTTCCAAACCTGCGTCCATCCACACAATCCTCTGCTCCCCTCTTTCCACCTCCGTCTCTGAACTCCAAGGCCCTTGTTGAGCTGGCCTGACTCTGGCGTCTCCATCTTCTGCTCCTTTACCCATTGCCAAGGACTCTCTAATCCAGCCCAGTAAGTGTGTTCACCGTCCCATCATAAGACCCCCGCCCCTGCCCTGTACTCCCTCCAGGAACCCTGCTGACTAGGCAAGACCCTACCCAGGAAGCTCTACCTGATGGACTGCAGGCCCTGATCTCCCTGAGTACAGCTTAGAGCTCTGTGTCTCCCTGCTCGTCCTCTTGCCTTGGCACCCAGCTGGGCCTCAGGGCAGCCACCCTGGTGCTGTTCATTTGCTACTCTGGTAGTGATGCCTGAGTTCATCAAGCTCTAAGTTCCATCTGCTACCACATTCAGTGCTCACAACAACACCTGCCAACGTCCCTTTCACAGATGAGATAGCTGAGACTCAGGAGAAAGAAGGGAGAGTCAGAGGCAGGCACCTGTCTCAGAAGCATCCCTTGCAACCACTGAACAGTGCCACCATATCACCTTTCCATGTCACATCTGCGTCCACTTACTTCTCAGAACCAAAGGGCCAATTCCTGGAGGGGAGAGGATGCCGCATCCCCTCTGTTGCATCCAGCATGTCCCTCTGCAAGCACCATGAGGATCAGGCATCCTCTGCTACCCTTGGTCACTGTGATGGTGAATATCAAGTGTCGACTTGATAGGATTGAAGGATACAAAGTGTTGTTCCTGGGTGTGTCTGTGAGGGTGTTGCCAAAGGAGATCAATATTTGAGTCAGTGGACTGGGAGAGGCAGACCCACCCTCAATGTGGGTGGGCAGCATCCAATCAGCTGTCAGCATGGCTAGAATAAAGCAGGCAGAGGAAGGTGGAAGAAACTGACTTGCTGAGTCTTCTGGCCTTCATCCTTCTCCTGTGCTGGGTGCTTCCTGCCCCTGACCATCAGACTCCAAGTGCTTTAACATTTGGATTCTTGGGCTTACACGAGTGGTTTGCCAGGGGCTCTCAGGCCTTTGGCCACAGGCTGATGGCTGCACTGTTGGGGCCTTACTTGTGAGGTTTGGGGACTGGACTGAGCCACTACTGGCTTCCTTGCTGCTTAACTTACAGACGGCCTATCGTGGGGCTTTACTTGTGATCCTGTTAGTCAATTCTCCTTAATAAAGTCCCTTTCATATACACGTCTATCCTATTAGTTCTGTCCCTCTAGAGAACCCTGACACAGTCACCAACTGGCCTCATGTGCCAGACAGAGTCTTTTGTTTTCTCTTCATGTGACATGAAATTAGGTGACTGGACACAAACTACCTGAATCTGTGGGAGCTAAATCTCCCAGGCCACTCCCTTCCCTTCCAGCCCCACTGCTTTTAAGACTTAGGATGCTGCAGCTGCCAATTCCAGAAGCCCTTCCCGCCCTCCTCAGACCTCAGGCTCCTCCACATACCCCGGGATGATGGTTAATATTGAGTGTCCACTTGATAGGATTGAAGGATGCCAAGTACTTTTCCTGGGTGTGTCTGTGAGGGTGTTGCCAAAGGAGATTCACATTTGAGTCAGTGAACTGGGAGAGGCGGACCCACCATCAATGTGGGTGGGCACCATCTAATCAGCTGCCGTGGCAGCCAGGGCAAAGCAGGCAGAAGAATGTGGAAGGGCCAGACTGGCTAATCTTCTGTCCTCCATCTTTCTCCCGTGCTGGATGCTTAGATGCTTCCTACACTTAAACACTGGACTCCAGGTTCTTCAGCTTTTGGACTCTTGGACTTACTCCAGTGGTTTGCTAGGGGCCTCAGGCCTTCAGTCTCAGATTGAAGGCTGCACTGTCGACTTCCCTAGTTTTGAGGTTTTGGGACTTGAATTGGTTTCCTTCTCCTGAGCTTGAAGATGGCCTACTGTGGGATTTTACCTTTTGATCGTTTGAGTCAATTCTCCTTCATAAACTCCCTTTGATATATACATCTATTCTGCTAGTCCTGTTCCTCTAGAGCACCCTGACTAACACACCCATCATCACCGCACCTACTGCCCCGGGTTGTAAAACCTCCCAGCCCTTAGTGTGTTACCCTGTGGACCCTATGTCTTGGTTGGGGGCAGCTCTTGTGTTCTGTATCTTCACCCTTACCCTAGTGTCTAGCATAGCATTTGACTCTTAGAGGTGCCAGCAATGGGTTTTAACTCTCTTTTGATGTGGAACAGTCATGCAGAAGAGAACAGGCGTCATCCTTGTCCCGTATGAGCTTTCCCAAGGGCAGCATGCTAACAGAGCAGCCACCAGTCAGAACCTGAACAGTTCAGCCCCAGAGTCGCTCCAGCCCTGGCTCCCTTGAGTAGTCGGGAGGCTCTGGGGCTTAGTTCTGTGAGCGTGGCTTTCACAGCCAGACAGACCTCAGTGGGAATCTAGTCTCTTCCCCTTCTCCACCATGTATTCCACTTCTCAGATTCCCAGGCAAAACAGCGGTGTGCAGGCCTCTTCTGAGCCTGCGCTTACCCTCCATCCAGCAGCACTGGTTAAGAGCCTCCCAGGTCCCGCCCTGTGTGGTCACCGCATAGCTAACGAAGAACAGCCAGCCCTGCCTTAGCCATCTGGATGCAGACTGCCCAGGGCGTTCAGACACGTGACATCTTCATAAGCCTCATAATTAGTGCTTTGAAAGAAAGAAGCAAAGTGTGGTGACAGAGAATTGCAAGGGAAGGCTGCTTGAGAGGGCTTGGGCAGTAGAATTAAAGCCAAGACCTGAGACAGATCAGTGGGGCCGGGTGGGGTCTGGCAAGGGCCAGGGGAGAGTCTGTTAGCTGGGGATGTCACACGTTGGGGTGGCCCTCCCAGAATAAAGGCCAGGGAGACTCAACACTGGAAACTGGCAATAGGTCAGTGTGACGGGACCAGAACTGAGTGAAGGCGAGTGATGGGAGGAGGTGGGAGACACCTGGCCCCCTTGCAGTCTCCCCAGCCATGGAGCTGCAGTGACAGGCAGCAGGCCCTGTACTGATGTCATGTTAGCTCTGCCTCTCCTTTCAAGCCATAAACCCTAAACACTTCCCTTCCTCAGCACGAGTTATCAGCCATGGCCAGGCTTCCCTAACGAGCATGTGCTGGCCTAAGTGATGCACTGGCAACCCTGCTTGTCAAAGGGAAGATGGAATCCATAATTGGCCCAGACTGGGGTCATTATGAGTGGTCATTATCTCATTCCAAGCCAGCCCCCACATGCAGATAGCTTGAAAGAGCTCCCGCTACATCCAGCAGTCCACTGATTTAACAAGTCAGAGGCATGCCTGGGAGAGAGCTTCTCACGGTAACCAGTTCATCCAGGAGCCAAAAGTGGGAGTCCAGTTGTTTCAATAAAAATAGACACCAAGGCCAGGAAGCTTAAATATGGTGCTGTGTATGCTGCTTGGGTGATGGGTGCACCAACGTCAATAAATCTGCGCTAAATAACTCACTCATGTAACCAAATATCATCCATACCCCCATAACTTACGGGAAAAAAATACACACAAAGGGCACTGGGAAATCCTCCACCTATGATTGACTTCCACCTAGAAGGCGAGAGGCGGGCACCAGTGGGGTCCCACTGCCTCGGCTGGACTCTCAGCCGCAACCCCACCCCCAGCTGAATCTGTGGGAGCTCCCATAACCCACGAGAGTTCCTACTCCCACTGGGGAAATCAGTCTGCCTCTCTGTTTATTGTGATGACTCCCATTTTTACAGAAAAGAAAGACAATTGTGTGACCAGAAAGCCTGTTTCCTCAAATTATGAAAACATATTTCTATTTTTCCACATTAAAAGAACTACTGAAACAAGAACATTAGGCTTGCCACTTTGGAACCACCCACATTCTCTCTGTCAGGGCTGCTTTTATTTAGTCATTCAACAAACACTTATTGAACTAAGTATTCAATCCTAGCCAAACAGTGATTCTGGTTCTGGAAAATGGCAGAGAAGAAAAAATACAAAAGTCCTTCCCTCCTAACCCTTGTATTCTGGTGATGGAAGACAGACAATGAATGTACAAGGAAACAAATGCATGAATGCATCGTTAGCATATCCTGTGATCCACACGTGTCTCAGGGAGAATACGTTGTGGATGATGAGTAGACAAGCCGGGTGCCACAATTTTAAATGCATTGCTCAGAAAGAGCCTCCTGGAGAGGAAGTCTCCCTTGGGGGAAGGCAGGAAGGAAGCAGGCAGTAAGCTGTGCAAAGTTTTCTAAGAGCACTCGGGAAGAGCGCAGAGGGAGCTGCAGATGTCCTGGGTCAGAGGGGGCTTGGCGCATTCAGCAGAGAGCAGGAAGGTCAGGCGCTGTGGCCCTGTGGCTGAGGGAAAGAGGTAAGGTCGGAGCCTCGTCAGCCACTGACACTGACTTCCAGTCGGACGGATGGGAGGCCAGTGAGCTTCTATCAAACAGAGTCAAGGCTACAGGTTCACTGTGTCAGACATTCCTGCAGGAGAAGCAGCCCAGAAGCAGGCGGCCAAGTTGGGGGCCCCACACGATCCTTCAGATGACCGCATGGTGGCTCGGTCCCTGGCGACAGAGGTGGAGGAGATGGAAATGCCCTGGTTGGAAGGTAGAGCTGGCGGGACTTCCCCTAACAGAGAAGCCAAGTTTGGAAGAAAAGACACTGAGAGTTTTGATCTGAACACCCGGAAGAAAGGCAATGCTGGACGTGCTGGCCGCGGACAAGGACAGAGGAGCCTGTTAGGGAGAAGCCCATTTTCCTTGCCAATGCAGCAGCCAAGGAGGCAGCCAGAAATGCACCTTGGGAGACCGGGAGGAGATCCCTGGAATGAAATAGGACCGTGATGCAGGCAAGGTCATCTAGCAGGGGTACCTGGGGGAGGAAAGGGGCCCAAGGACCACCCCCTCACATGCACCTGGGAGCTGGGGGAAGAGCAAAGGCAGAATGTTCCAGAAACGCAATGAGAAAACACCTCAGGGAGAAGGTGGCAGGTGACCCCCCATCCAGTGCTGCAAGGACATGAGAAGATGAGGATGTATTGATTCCTGGATGTGGGAATGTGGAAATCCCAGGAGCTAATCACGCCTGGGACCAAGGGCAGAGGGGGATACATGCCTGATAGAAGAGAATTCCGAAGAAAAGGGAAGGAAGCAGGAGCAAGACCTGGGGGCGAGTCTCCGGACAGAGCAGAGGGAGGATGCAGGGGTTGCTGGGGGAGCCCTGGCCAGGGGCAGAAGCAGCAGGGCTGGCCGGCCTCCAGCTCCAGCGCTCCCCTGATGGCTTCGCCTTTCTCAGGGGACGCCTTTCTGTAGAGCCTCGTTGGAAAGCAGCTTAAAGATGTATTTGCTAGTGTGTTTCCTAAGACTGAAAAGTGCAACCTGCCCATTTCAGAGGGGGTGGCCATGAAAGGAAGGCGGGTAGATGGGGCGCCCCAGGGAGAAGCGCTACCCTGCTGCTGCCCCCCTAACTGGCACTGTCCCCGTGCCTGGCCCCCAGTTCCCAGCTCCCTCCAAGGCTCTGCCTTACCCAAGCATATTTTCTCATTGAGTTCTTACATCCTTTATTCCTGAATTCGCTCTTGTTAGAATCTAGTCCATAGACCTCTGTGTCCTCACACATCCTGCCCCCTTTCCTCCTTTCCTCAACCCTCCCTCAGGTGAAATGTTCTTCCCCAGCCCCCAGTTCCCCACCTTTGCTAACGATATGGATGAA
>PVKP010035393.1:0-23331 GCA_004027715.1 Plecturocebus donacophilus | reverse complement strand
TTTTCCTGGATAATATCCTGAAGAGTATTTTCCAGCTTGGATTCATTCTCTTCGTCACATTCAGGTACACCTATCAAACGTAGATTAGGTCTTTTCACATAGTCCCATATTTCTTGGAGACTTTGTTCATTCCTTTTTCCCCTTTTTTCTGTCATCTTGCCTTCTCGTTTTATTTCATTGAGTTGATCTTTGACCTCTGGTATCCTTTCTTCTGCTAGGTCAATTTGGCTGTTGAAACTTGTGCATGCTTCGCGAAGTTCTCGTGTTGTGTTTTTCAGCTCCATCAATTCACTTATATTCTTCTCTAAGTTGTCCATTCTCGTTAACATTTTGTTAAATCTTCTTTCAAGGTTCTTAGTTTCTTTGCATTGGGTTAGAACATGTTCTTTTAGCTCACAGAAGTTTCTTATTATCTACCTTCTGAAGCCTGATTCTGTGAGTTCATCACACTCATCCTCCATCAAGCCTTGTTCTCTTGCTGAAGGGGAGCTGCGATCCCCTGTAGGAGGAGAGGCATTCTGATTTCGGGTGTTCTCAGCCCTTTTGCACTGGTTTCTTCCCATTTTTGTGGATTTATCCACCTGTCGTCTTTGTAATTGCCGACTTTCAGATTGGGTCTCTGAGTGGACGTCTGGCTTGTTAGTTATTAAGTTTTTTCTGTTTCTTAGTTTTCCTTTGGGGGGCGCTCCTTCCCCACAGAGCTGGGCCTTCCCAGGTTCAGCTGTGCTCGCTCTCTCCTCAGCGCTTCCAATTGCTGTTCTCCTTGTGGGGATGGGACCAGCGGAGCCTTTGGGCACCCAGTCCCGTACACTCCGCACTGAGAAGCGCCGCGCCGGCCAAGAGAGTCGCGCTGGCAACCCGGGTGGCTCCTTCGCCGGGAATCTCCCAGTCTGTGGGCATCAAAAATTCGTCTGCAATTGCAGCATCCACTCGCTCTCTGCGCTTTCACTGGGAGCTACAATCCTGAGCTGCTGCTACGTGGCCATCTTGGCTCTCTCTCCGCCCGGTGATGAAATTTTTTTCTGTTTCTTAGTTTTCCTTTGGCGGACGCCCGTTCCCTACAGAACCGGACCTTCCCGGGTTCGCTGTGCTTGCTATGAAACTCTCAGTCCTCAGTGCTTCCAATTGCCGTTTTCCTTGTGGGGATGGGACCAGCCGAGCCCGTCCATCCCGTATACTCCCACCGGGAATCACTGTGCTGGGGCGCCGGCAAAACAGCCGCGCCGGGCAAAAGAGTCGCACTGGCGAGCCGTGTGTCTCCTCTGCTGGGAACCTCCCGGTCTGTGGGCAACAAAAATTCGTCGGAAAGTGCAGCGTCCACTCGTTCTCTGCGCTTTCACTGGGAGTTACATTCCTGAGCTGTTGCTAATCGGCCATCTTGGATCTCTCCTCCTTAAGGACTATTTTTTAACGACCTTGTTACATTGTCTTCCCCTAGCTACTCTTCTTTTTAAATTTTAGTCAGTGGCATACCTGGAGGAATCTCTCCTGTTAGCACTTTTTCACACTAGAAATAATGGACTATAACTAAAGGATAACAGGGACTGTGATCAGAAACCTTTATTCATATATTGCTTGTTTGAACTAAAGCCTTGTACGATTTGCTGGGTCTTAAGAGGCCCAGCACATTCTGGGATATTATTTATATTGTCACGAGTCAGGTTCTATAAATTTATATATACAGTATAAGTTTACAGGGTTTTTTGTTCGTTTTTTTTATCTCTAGGGTTGCAATAGTTTCTAAATCTTTTGAAGGAAAAACTGATCGCACAGAAGAGTGGTATGGAACTCAGTACAAACAAGAAGCTATACCAGATGAAGTCATCAAGGTAGGGTTTAACACATCTATGAATAAGCCTAATATGTGAGGAATCCCAAGAACATAGCTCCCTAAATCCACCAACTAAGGCCCCAGAGTGGAAGACTGATGACCTAGTGTTGTCTGTACCATCCTAAGATAAATTAACAAGTAGATAGGGAGCTGGAGTTTAGTCTTTTGCATAAAGACATGGTACTCTAGCCACATTTTCATGTGTCTATCAAACCACCTCATGCCATCAAAAATAGCTGAAGTGCAGGGTACACAGGCACAGGCACCAGAAAAGCAAGAAGAGATGGAAGTAGGGAGCATGAAAGACCAATGCATGGGCTCCAGAGAGCCTTCAGTTTTGCTGTGAACACAGGCTGAGAGCAGGCTCTAGGATTCATACCATCTTCCACTTCAGGAGGTGCTGTGTTTTATGCCTCATGTTATATCGCCGTTCTTTTTGTCAACATAGGGGAATTAGGATTTTCAGTACAGGTATGTTAAGACAATATTTTGTCCCATTCATCAGTAGTCAAGATTTTGCTTGTGAATCTTAACGACTTATCGAGTACTTTTTCTTTTTCTCTTTTGGTTCTCATTGGCTATGTGCCTTTGAGATTGGGTCCCTTATTCCTGGGAAAATACCAGAAAACCTTACTCTGACTAGATTCTAGTTAAACTCGAGTAGCGGACATTTAAAAAATATACCTGTGTAATGACATACTAAAAAAAAGAATTAGTTTAAGAAAGAAAATCATCACTGATATTTCATAGATCTCTGACATATTCATGATACAGAAGGAGATCATTGAAGCTCTCTAGTGTGTGAAAGTGTTCATCTCTCTGAACTGTGAGGAAAGCTGATCTTCCATGAATTAGTGCTGGGTCTGAAATAGTCTAAAACAAGAAAGAACCCCCGTTCACCAGACTCTGACCATAACAAACCTACCCTGAATGGGAATTTTTTCTTGTTTGTTTTGTTTTGTTTTTTTGAGATGTAGTCTTTCTCTGTCACCAGGCTGGAGTACAGTGGCGCGATCTCAGCTCATTGCAACCTCCACCTCCCGGATTCAAGCAATTCTCCTGCTTCAGCCTTTTGAGTAGCTGGGATTATAGGCATGTGCCACCATGCCCAGCTAATTTTTGTATTTTTAGTAGAGACAGGGTTTCTCCACGTTGTCCAGGATAGTCTTGATCTCTTGACCTTGTGATCTGCCCACCTCGGCTTCCCAAAGTGCTGGGATTACAGGTGTGAGCCATCGTGCCTGGCCAGGAATTTAAGAACACATCTGTTGGGAGCTCAGTAGTCAAATTACTTACTAAGTGTTTTCTAGTCCTTACTCTTCAGCCGTTCTGGGAACTGAAGACACCACTTAAGAAATATGGCCAATGTCTCCAGTGCCAAAAAACACAAATGCAGGAACTGAGATAGAACTGTAAAATCTGGAAGGCTGTGCAACACCAGCTAGAGATCAAATTACTGAATCCAGAAATCCAGAATTATTGGCAATTGGTTGCTTTTTTTTTTTTCTTTTAAATATAGATAAGGTCTTGATCTGTTGCCCAGGCTGGTTGCTTTTCTCTTTTTTTAAATAATGAAAAGCCTTATAAATTAGGTTCAACAATCAATGGTCTGTTATCTGTCCCACTAGCTTTTGGAACTAAGACAGGGAACAGATCCAGCCTGCAGATTGTGTGAATCTCAACCTAAATCTCAACTTTGTTTTTAACCTTGTACTTGAACTACTGGTTCACTTAAAAGTTCACATGGTCATCTGGGAGCGGTGTGGGGCAGGTCTTAAGAAGTACTGAAGGCCATGTGTGGTGGCTCACACTTGTAATCCTAGCACTTTAGGAGGAGGCCTAAGTGGATGGATTGTCTGAGATCAGGAGTTTGAGACCAGCCTGAGCAACATGGTGAAACCCGGTCTCTAATAAAATGCAGAAATTAGCTGGGTGTGATGGTGCACACCTGTAATCCTACCTACTCAGGAGGCTGAGGCACGAGAATTGCTTGAACCTGGGAGGCAGAGGAGGCCTGGGCAACAAATTGATACTCTGTCTGAAAAAAAAAAAAGATGTACCGAAGTGAGTTCAGGGGTGGCGGCTCACACCTGTAATCCCATCACTTTGGGAGGCCGAGGTGGGTGGATCACTTGAAGCCAGGAGTTCAAGACCAGCCTGGCCAACATGGTGAAACCTCATCTCTACTAAAAATACAAAAATTAATTAGCCTTGTATGGTGGTGCATGCCTGTAGTCCCAGCTACTTGGGAGGCTGAGGCACGAGAATCACTTGAACTGGGGAGGCAGAGGTTGCAGTGTGTTGAGATCATGCCACTGCGTTCCAGCCTGGGTGACAGAGCAAGACTCTGTCTCAGGAAAAAAGAGAGAAATACTGAAGTGAAAGATACCCCCTTTAGCCTTGCTTTCAGGCCATACATGGATATAACTTAGGATAGCTGAAAGTATGGCTCTTAAATAAATGACCTATTATCTAGCAGTTGTGGGAATATATTCCTGTGCAGATTATTCTCCATTCTTTAAAGAGCTAGAGTAAACATGATCTACATATGGATCAGTCAGCTTTTCTGTGTTCCATAGTCTCAGATTGTTCCTCAGCTGGTCATTTTGGAGATGTGGAGAGGAAAGATGGATATATGAGTGCAAAATCTTTGCTAGTACTAGAAAGAACGACTCAAGTGTTATGAAAACCCATGAATAGATTTGGTAGTAGCCCTTTATATATGATGCAAAACAATGCTGTGTGACATTTGTCCACTTAACATTTGCCCTGATATTGAACAAATATACTATTTTAAACTCTTAAATCAGACTCTTTTTGCATTTGTATGTGTGTTTCATTATTCATCCAGAAATGGCAAAATGCTGACCTGAATGGGAAATTTAAACTTCCAACAAAGAATGAATTTATTCCTACGAATTTTGAGATTTTACCATTAGAAAAAGAGGCGACACCATACCCTGCTCTTATTAAGGTAAAGTGTTCGAATCAGTGATTTTAAATTTGGGGCCAGACCTAATACATGGGGGACTAGAGAAATGATTTCTTACATTTGGTACTATGTTGATTTAGTGGGGGGCTCACATCCTAAGAGTTAACAAAAGAAGCCACAGAAAGAATAACTACAAGAAATATTAGAAGGTTAAAAATATTAAAGCAAGTGAACAAAACTACTAAACAGTGTAGAATCTAGAGAATCGCTTTCTTTATAGGAGAAAAAAGTAAGTCTGGGCTGTAACCACAAGTCTGTGGAAAGGTCTGTGCCTCTTCCTTGTCTGCTGAAAACCCCGTAAGGAAGTAGGCTTATGCTGCATCATGGACGTTTAAGATAAGAAAGGATCTCTAAAGCCTGAAAGAGAGCGAGTCCAAGGGGAGCTGCTGGATTTCCTGCCCTTAAAAACAATTCATTATGACATAGTGACTGTATTAAGTGAATAGAATGGTAAACTAGTGTGAAGGGCAGTTAAGAAGTAGGGGTCCCCTCCCTTTCTCACAGTGTCCTTTTCATGCCATTATTTCAGAACTTGAGTAGTGTAAAAAATCATATCAAATTACTACAGCACATTCTCCCTTCTATTTTCTTTTCTTTTCTTTTTTTTGAGATGGAATCTTGCTCTGTCACCCAGGCTGGAGTGCAGTGGCACAATCTCGGCTCACTGCAACCTCCACCTCCTGGGTTTAAGCAGTTCTCCGCCTCAGCCTCCTGCGTAGCTGGGATTACAGGCGTGTGCCACCATGCCTGGCTAAGTGTGTGTGTGTGTGTGTGTGTGTGTGTGTGTTAACACAGTGCTCACAGAAAATCTATCGTATGTATGTTTTTTTTTTTTTAGTGGAGACGAGGTTTCACCATCTTGGCCAGGCTGGTCTCAGACTTCTGACCTCGTGATCCACTCATCTCGGCTTCCCAAAGTGCTGGGATTACAGGCGTCAGCCACTGTGCCCAGCCCGTTATCCCTTCTAAACTTATTTCTTCTCCCTTCTAAACTATTTCTAAACTGATGACTGTAGGAACACACACACACCTTTCTTTTTATCATCTTCAAATGGCCTAACATTTGGAAGAATTTAGATGAGTTCAATGAGATAACAATCAGTTTTTAGGAACATGAAAATTTGTCTTAAGCAACTAGATTATTAATGAGGCAGCCATTTTTTCTTTTTTTTTTTTTTTTGAAATGGAGTCTTGCTATTGTTTCCCAGGCTAGAGTGCAATGACATGATCTCAATTCATTGTAACGTCTACCTCCTGGGTTCAAGTGATTCTCCTGCCTCAATCTCCTGAGTAGCTGGGATTATAGGCACCCACCACCACACCTGGCTAATTTTTTGTATTTTTAGTAGAGACGGGGTTTCTCCATGTTGGCCAGGCCGGTCTCGAACTCCTGACCTCAGGTGAGCCGCAGAGCCCAGTCTTACACATAGTTTCTGAGGCAGACCAGGAATCCAGCAGTGGCGTAGTTGGCTAGTTCTGGCTCAGGGTCTCTTATGAGGTTATAATCAAGCTGTTGGCCGAGGCTTTAGTCATCTGAAGATTCAGCTGGGGCTGAAGGATTCTCTTCCAAGTTCAGTTATATTGTTGTTGGCTCGCCTTAGTTTTTCACCACATGGGCTTCTCTGTAGAGTTGCTTGACATGGCAGCAGGCTTCCCCCAAAGTGAACGATCCAGGAGGGAAAGTGAGTGATCAAGATGCAAGCCTGATGTCTTTTATAATGCAGTCTCAGAAGTGTACCATCAGTTCTGTCATATTTTGTTAGTAAGACAGACCAACCCTGGTCTAGTGGGGGAGGAGACCACCAAGGCTGTGAATCTCAGCAGGAAAGTATTACTGCGGGCTACTTTGGAGGCTGGCTCCCATACCCTTGCAAGGGACTTCTGTCTGTCTCCCTCCCAGTGTCCAGAAAGATGAGGACAGGACAGTTGGTATTGGCTTCCCTGATATGTCTCTTCCTTCAACTGTACCGCCATCTCCCTGATATAGGGGAAACAAGGCTGATTTCACTCTGCTACAGGAGTCTGCAGTCTTTTGTCTCCCGCTTTCTACCTGCTGACTCTTATGCCTCAAGGCCATGGGACAGCAGCTCCAGAACAAAACTAACTATTGCCTCTGTCTTCCTCCTCTTGAAGAGTGATTTGATTGAACATTTTTGCTGAATGCACCACTATTTCCTTAACCAGATTGTTTCTCCATCACAGGATACAGCTATGAGCAAACTCTGGTTCAAACAAGATGATAAGTTTTTTTTGCCGAAGGCTTGTCTCAACTTTGAATTTTTCAGGTAGGTAAGATGAATCTAGCTAGAAAGCTTCTTATAAAAATCAACAATTACATTTCCAAAAGTTGTTCTTAAACATCCATGTCTAGAAATAAAAGGAATTAGAGTTATTTCACCTAGAAAAGGAGAGGCTGTAAATAAATAAATAAATAAATAATAAAAAGAAAAGGAGAGGCTGTTGCTGTTAAGAGGTATTTTAAAAACCGAAGTTGTTAATTCTTTCTTTTTTCCATTAATGAGTATACCCTTTAGCTGAAATGATTTATGTTAGCTATTGTTAGGACGACCTTCTTAGCCTTCAGGGTTTTGGATTCTGAGGAGGCTATAGATTTACCCAGAAGAAGACTCATTGAAGAAAGAATAAAGAATTTGGGATGTTTTTGTTGCTTTGGTTTTATATTCCTGGAACTTGTCTAGAAGAGGTAGTAGTTACTAAATGACCCTGAGTCTTGTTCTGTCCTTTGTCAGGAGCCCTTAAGTACTGCTTCCTCTATTTCTGGCTTGATTACTTAAAAATTACTAATAGAAGATGTTTAGTAAAATTTAGGAATAATGCTGTTGCAGTAATTTCTCAGTGCATCTTCAATTCATCTGTCTTCCTTTACTTATTTGTGTGTTAATCACCCATTTCAGATTTTACTTTGTGAGTTTATAATTTTTATTTCTAAAATTCAGTGGTTTGTAAAATAAGCCTATCATGGTTTATTTATTCAGTACTGTTCAATACGATAATCGGCTTTTTCATTAATATTTATTCAGTTCGCTTGACATGAAATTCAAGGTAGATATGGTTTAAATGCTTTGGAAAGACAGAAAAGAATCTGATTTTCCATCAACAAATATGTTGAGATTATAGGGATTATAAATATTGTGGTTTTATAGCATGAGATTCACAGATTATCTATAACTGTGGAGAGATTGTTTATTGTTTACACCAAACATGGGCTGTCAGGTTATGGCTTACTGTTGGTAAAGGGCATTACAAAGCTGCTTTTTTTGATATTTGAGAGTGATATTTTTAACATTCTAAGCAGCTTATCACCACTTTCCCATTTGGCCTCTATGATGATGAATTTCTTTAGAATACCCTTTGAGAGACCATTTTACATTTTTATGTTCTCTGAACTGCCTAGCACATTTCCTAGAATTAAAAATGTCTGCCTTCCACACAAATCCCTCTCTCTGATCTGTCTTCCTAGAGGTAACCACTGTTCTATTTCTTGTATGTTTTAATTGAAATTTTCATATGTGTGTCTATATCCTTTTAATCTTTTCAGAAGTAAGATTATATTATGTGTAATTAGCTGTGGTTTTTAAAACCTTGTGATCCATATTTAAGGGTACAGTATCTGGTTACAAAATAATACATTTTTTTAATTAACATATGAACCAGAATTTAGGTATCCCAGTTGAATCCTTTTTTTCTTTTAAAAGTTAGTTTGGGGTCCTCTCCACTTCACCACCATAACTGCTGTGGATGCAGCTATTTTTGTCATTTTTTGTTTGTGTGTGTGTTTGTTTAAGAGACAGAATCTTACTCTGTCAACCCAGGGCTGGAGTGCAGTTACTGCAGCCTCAAACTCTTCGGCCCATGTGAACCTTGCACCTCAGCCTTCTGAGTAGCTGGGACTACAGGTGCATGCCACCTCGCCAGGCCAGATGCAACATTTTAGGACATGCCTTGGAATTGTTTGCTGAGCCTGAGCCATAGTGCTTTGAGCCCCCAAACTTGGCTTTTCCGGCTTTTCACTTCCACCTAAGAAAGGTGCATAGTTGCCTGTGGGGCTGACCTCTGTCATAGCCTCTCTTTTGTTTTGATGATTTTGTTTTTGTGAATTGTGCCTTAAATTTCTGAGCTGCTGTTTGCTCAAAGAAGGAAATCTGTCATCATGTATCATACTTTAAAAAATTAAATATATGATGTTCGTTGTGGGATGGCAATATATGGCCTTTTTTTGTGTTCAGGAACACTTCTATACCTAATTCCCTTTTTTCCAAAAAAAAAAAAAAAATTAAACGGCAGAACATTTATTCAAATTTTCCAGTTGGAGAATATTGGAATAGCTGTCAAACTTTGTCTTTGATTTTAATTCTCTAAGTGACTACACATTTTATCCCTATTTTTGCTTTTTTATCAGCTTTGATAAATTTGTTGGCTTTTGGCTGGGTGCAATAGCTCACACCTGTAATCCTAACATTTTGGGAGGCCAAGGCAGGAAGATCACTTGAGCCTAGGATTTCAAGACCAGCCTGGACAACACAGTGAGACCTGGACTCTACGTTAAAAAAACAAAATGTTGGCTTTGTTATCAGTAATTGGTTATATTTACTGTGCTACAGATAGAGCGAAACTTTTAATTTGCTGCCAAACAAGCTAAGCAGGCACCTGCCTCAGGCCTTTAGCACTAGCTGTTTCTTCAGCCTGGGAAGTTCTTCACTCTACCCCTTAGATGTCCCTAGGGCTCACTCCCTTGCTTCCTTCAGGTCTGGGTCCAGATGTCACATTATAAGAGTGGCCTTGACTGGCCATCGTATGTAAAGCAGCAGTCTTTCCTTCCTGCTGCCATCACCCCATCATTCCCTATTCACCTTACCCTGCTTAATTTTACCCCATAGCACTGTCACCAACTAACATACCAGATTTATATTTTTTATTATTTGCCCCCTCTAGCTAGATTATCAACTCTGAGATCAGGGACTTTGCCTGATTTGCTTACTCTTTATTTCCAGTGCCTAGAGAAGAGCCTGACACTGTAGTAAGCGTATAATACGTTTTTATTGAATGAATGAAACTTTTACTTGCTTTTGATAAAGGTAAGCAAGGTTGTATAGTCAAAGGAGCAGATCGTTTAACTTGCATTTGAATCCCAACTCTGCTACCATGAACTCAGGAGACTTGAAGAAAATTATGTTTCTTATCTGGGAAATGAAGTTTAGTCGATCACTGTGGTTGTTTAGTTCTTGTACTCTGTAATTCTTTCTTTTTCATTGCTGTTTCTCATTTAAATATTTTTCACACCTATAATCCTGGCACTTTGGAAGGCCATGGTGGGCAGGTCATGAGGTCAGGAGATCAAGACCATCCGGGGCAACATGTTGAAACCCCTTCTCTACTAAAAATACAAAAATTAGCTGGGCATGGTGGCACGTGCCTATAATCCCAGCTACTTGGGAAGCTGAGGCAGGAGAATCGCTTGAACCCGGGAGGCAGAGGTTGCAGTGAGCCGAGATTGCACCTCTACACTCTAGCCTGGGTGACACAGTGAGACTCCGTCTCAAAAAAAAAAAAAATTCTGTTTATTTTTTTCCCCTAGTTTTGGCTGCCATTATATGATAGAAATTATCAATTATTTTGCTGACAGTTCTCTAGCTTTACTGTTTTGAGGAAAATTCAGGGATAAGCTAACCTTTTCATAGGTCTCAATTTGTGTAATTTACCACAGACACATTTCCCAGTCTCTCACTCCTGTCCACCACTACTCCAAGGGTGTGACTTGATTGGAGAGAGATGGAGAACATGCAAATGGTGTATGTTTTCTGTGGGCCATGCTCCTCCCGCTAGCCTAAGCCTAGGCATGCATTTTGGCCCATTCCCACTCCTCACATACCCTGCATTTCTTACTTGTCAGTTCTGCCACGCCATCTGGGGTAGGCAGTTTCTCTCCTTATTCACTGTCACCAGCACACACACACACACCATATTTCAGGCTTCTTTTTCAGACATGTGTTGTCTTTTTTCCTCATAAGAAGAAATAGCCTCAAGAATTCAACCATGTCCTCAGGAAGTCATATTAACTGGTGTTTATTATCTTGATCCATCTCAAAAGGCCATATCACATTGAGAAGTAATAAAATCAGCTATTTTATTGTCAACATTTTCTTCCAGCCCATTTGCTTATGTGGACCCCTTGCACTGTAACATGGCCTATTTGTACCTTGAGCTCCTCAAAGACTCACTCAACGAGTATGCATATGCAGCAGAGCTAGCAGGCTTGAGCTATGATCTCCAAAATACCATCTATGGGATGTATGTAAGTACCCACGCCTTAGAGCCTTCCACTCATCAACATTTTTTATATTGATTTGATGGAAGCATTTTTTGATTGAGGTTATGAGTTTAATTTCTTTTTTTTTTAATCTTTATGGCTAATCATATTTTATCATTTAATTTTTAAGTTAGCTCTTAAGTATTTAACTACATACCATTCATATTGTGCAAATTTTCCTTGATTTTTTTTTTTTTTTTAACATCTTTCATCACCGTGTCATATTTTTCTACTCAAACAAAATTGGATCCTGATTTAGGTTTAGATCCCACCCATTCTGTATTTGAAATCTTGGTCTTTGGCAAAGGAAAATAAAGTCTTCCTTCTTTTGTAAAACCTAAGGTTGGCGTATACTATTTCCCTAGAAATCCAGATCATGAGGCTGCATATCCATACTCTTCAGTCATGTTTCTTCATTTCCATGCCACTGCTTGAGGTATCAAAGCATTTCTTTTGTTTTTCTTTTTGTTAGTCGCTACATTTATGCTGATCCTCTCCATTGCAACATGACATACCTGTTTATCAGGTTATTGAAGGATGATTTAAAAGAGTATACATATGCAGCACGCCTCTCAGGTTTGAGCTATGGCATTGCATCAGGAATGAATGCAATACTTGTAAGTAACATGAAAACCAAAGAAAAGGCACCACCCCATTTAAGCATTATGTTGAGCTTGGGAAAACTATTAACTTCTGCATTTTTAAACAAGAAAGTTGATGGTGTTTTTCCTTGCACCTTTTTGATAACTGAAGAACTCAAATTAGTGTTCCACTAATGAATGATTTAATTAAGTTTAGTGCATCTTGTGAACATGTATGTGTGCTGCATTTATTTGCATGTTCTTCTGCTTGAGATGTTTAACATATTAATCCTGACAGCATGTTGTTTTTTTCCATATAATCGAGTGTGTATTAACATCTGTAAGTAGAAGATTTCCATAGTTACTGTTGTGGTGCTTGATTTTTACTTATAAATAGGCTCCCTTTATTTCTGCAGACAGCAGAAAGTTTCTGTGTTCAGATACACCTGACATTTTAATTTAACTTACTTTGTAGCATACACCATTACCTACTTTATGTGTTTTAAAATAAGCATTATTAAATTCTTCTAAGAAATAACTAGATCCTTTCTTTTGAATGTGTTTCCAAACTTGCTTATATCTCAATTCCAAGTTAATATCCCTTTTATGGCACACATTCCTCTTCACTTTTCTTGAAAGTATATTGCATATTTTAGTAAAAATGAAAATGAGAGCATTTTGGGGTACTCCTTAAATTCTAAGATTGTAGGAGTTTTAAATTTTATTTATTTTACAGTGCCTTTTTTTTACTTCACATAAATATCTGGTAGCTTTTGTTGAATGTGTAAGAATGTATATTAATCTAAGCATTCTTAGAGTCCACAGAAATTTGAAGCTCAGAGATCATAATTAGCTCTAAATAGAAAAGTAATCATCTGTTTTCTCTTTTTTTCTATTGATTTTTAGTAGCATGTTACCATCAAAACAAATAATTTTTTTTAATGACAAAATGGGTTTTCTACTAATTGTCTGTTTAGTTCCTATAGTAGGAAACATGATGTGCTTGCCATGGCCAGTGGCCTTCCCTCCTGCTGAGGTTCTTGCCTATCATCCTTCACAGCATAGAGATTTTCATGGTATTCTAGCTGCAGTGTACCCCCTACTGCTTTGAGTGCCACCATGTGGAAATATGGTAGGAATTCTTCATTCCCCACTTTTCAAAATATTAGGCATTTGGAGACAAAGTAAATTGTGCTAAATTGGCTGGGCACGGTGGCTCACACCTGTAATCCCAGCATTTTGGGAGGCCAAGACAGGTGGATTGCTTTGAGCTCAGGAGTTCCAGACCAACCTCTTGGGCAACATGGCAAGACCCTGTCTTTACAAAAAATTAGCCAGACATGGTGGTGTGTGCCTGTAGTCCAGCTACTCCGTGTGCCTGTAGTCCAGCTACTCCGGAGGCTGAGGTGAGAGGATCACTTGAGCCCAGGCAGCAGAGTTTGCAGTGAGCCAGGATTGCACCACTGCACTGCAGCCTGGGCAGCAGAGCTAGACCCTGTCTCAAAAAAATGTGCTAAGCCAAGATCCTGATGATACGTATAGTGTATCTTTTATACACGTTTGTTTTGCCATTAGCTTTTAGAACACCAACAAAACTTATCAAATATGCAAGTGGTTAGAATTGTAGACCCTGCCAGGCACAGTGGTTCATGCTTATAATCCCAGCACTTTGGGAGGCCAAGGTAGGTGGATCACTTGAGGTCAGGAGTTCAAGACCAGCCTGGCCAACATAGTGAAAACCCATCTTCTAAAAATATATAAATTAGCTTAGCATGGTGGCACACCTGTGGGCCCAGCTACTCGAGAGGCTGAGGCAGGAGAATTCCTTGAGCCCGGCAGACGGAGGTTGCAGTGAGCCAAGATCACACCACTGCACTCCAGCCTGGGTGACAGAGCAAGACTCTGTCTCAAAAAAAAAATGGGTCCTAATTGGGCAACACTGAATGAGACAGTGGCAAAATGCCATGTAATACAGAATCAGGGCTGCCTCATTTCTTCAAGATGATTTTTAAAATATTTAAGCAATTTGGGGACAAAGATGGTTAAGGCTGGACGTGGCAGCTCATGCCTGTAATTCCAGCACTTTGGAAGGCTGAGGTGGGTGGATCACCTGAGGTCAGGAGTTCAAGACCCACTTGACGAACATGTTGAAACCCCGTCTCTACTGAAAATACAAAATATTAGCCAGGTGTGGTGGCGTGTGCCTGTAATCCCAGCTACTCCACAGGGTGAGGCAGGAGAATTGCTTGAAGCCGGGAGATGGAGGTTGCAGTGAACCGAAATTGTGCCACTGCATTCCAGCCTGGGCAATAAAAGCAAAACTCTGTCTCAAAAAAAAAAAAAAAAGATGGTTAATGTTACCTTCCAAAATGTTACATTCTATTTATGAGACATTAAATTGAATGTGTTTCATTTTTTATCTCTCGTTGTAGGATTTTCTACATGTTTAAAGATCAGGTTAAGTTGTTTATTTGGAAGTTGTTTTGTGACATTTTTAGACTTTTAATACCCTGAATTCTTTCTGTAGCTTTCAGTGAAAGGTTACAATGACAAGCAGCCAATTTTACTAAAGAAGATTATTGAGAAAATGGCTACCTTCGAGATTGATGAAAAAAGATTTGAAATTATCAAAGAAGCAGTAAGTTTTCTGAACTCTATTTTTTATTCATAACATAATATTGCTATATTATAAAAAGTTTTGATAATATAAAAGAAGTGAGGAGGAAAAGGAGCATTCATAACATTTTTGCATTCATCTCACCCTGTCTTTGCAAAATCCTATACTCTATCCAGAAAGAAAGCCTAGTAGACTCTGGTGGATACCTGACCTCCTCTTTGTGGGTTCCAAGAGCTAGGGCAGCTCTGAATTTCAAAGAGAAGCACTTAGTGGCTGTCAGGGCCTCCTTGAATATTACATCCCAACCTCCAGTTCAGAGGAATACACAATTCAGCAGACTGAGGTCTGCCTTACCACAAGACCTCGTCACATTAGAGTGCACTATTTGGGTTTGACATATCTTCCACTTAAATTCAATTCATGTTTAGCCCAGTAACGGAAGTAAGGGATGAACAGCTGCTTCTGAAGCTAAACTATGATCTTTTCATTGTATACCAAAAGAAACTGCCATCAGTTTTCAAATAAAGATCCCATATGGATACCTATTAATGTTGCTTGCTTACGGAGACTTTGGGGATAGCTTTATAGTGTAGAACCTAAAGATTCCAAAAGACATCCCTGAAAACTAGGGGAAACTTACTGAGGGGCAAAAGATATCCCATAGTGAAGGCACCTATAGTCCATGTTAGATGCTGAACAAATGTAAGCAGCAGCCTGGACAAAGAAAAAGTATGCACTTTTATGTAAGGATCAGAGAGGAATAAACCCCATTCTTAATTATATAACTTCAGAAAGGGGAAAGAAGTAAATCCTAGTATCACATCGTTTGAAATTTGATTGTAACTGGACTTTTGAAATGATTTTTAAAAGATTTATAAAATTAATGAACTTGTGTCTCTCCCTTCTCTAGTATATGCGATCTCTTAACAATTTCCGGGCTGAACAGCCTCACCAGCATGCCATGTACTACCTCCGCTTGCTGATGACAGAAGTGGCCTGGACTAAAGATGAGTTAAAAGAAGCTCTAGATGGTGAGACTCTTCTACTTAAAGCTTAATGCTTTCTTCATTTTTTTCCTAAATTCATTTTGGTTTATTCTGATATTTACTGTTTATACTTTTAAATAACTTGTAGTTCTATTAAAGCTGGCTGTGCATATGTTTTATAAAAACAGTGGTGGGCAGGATGGCTATGATTAACAGTAATGTATGCTTTCAAATAAGTAGAAGGAGGATATTGAACATTCCCAACACAAATGATAAACTTGAGATGATGGATATGCTTAGTACCCTGATCTGATCACTATACATTATATGTATATATAATAACACTACTATCTACTCTATGAATATCTATAATATAATTAAAAAATAAAATGGTGGCTTTGAAGTGGCTTTTAAATCTAGGCAGATTAGTCATATTTACTGTTTTCATTCTGGACCTGTACCAGTTAATTATTACTATTTTTAGATTTCTGCAGAAGGACTGGGTACAGTGGGTCATACCTGTAATCCTAGTACTTTGGGAGGTGGAGGCAGGAGGATCACTTGGGTCCAAGAGTTAGAGACCAGCCTGGGCAATATAGTGAGATTCTGTCTCTACGAAAAAATAATAAAAATATTAGCTGGATGTGGTGGCATACACCTGTGGTCCCACTTACTCAAGAGGCTGTGTGGCTAAAGGATTGTTTGTGCCTGGGAAGTGGAGGCTGCAGTGAGCCCTGATTACGCCCACTGCACTCCAGCTTGGGTAACAGAGCAAGAGTCCCCACCTCCAAAAAAAAAATGTCTGCAGACTAAATACTCTGACCCAAGTACTAACCTTGTGAATATTGAAGGGTTTTTTTTTTTTTTTTAAAGACGGAGTCTTGCTCTGTTACCCAGGCTAGAGTACAGTGGTGTGATCTCGGCTCATTGCAACCTCTGCCTCCTGGGTTCAAGCAATTCTCCTGCCTCAGCCTCCCGGGTAGCTGGGGTTACAGGTGTGCACCACCACGTCTGGCTAATATTTTGTATTTTTAGTAGGGACTGGGTTTCACCATGTTGGCCAGGCTGGTCTTGACTCCTGACCTCAGGTGATCCACCTGCCTTGCCCTCCCAAAGTGCTGGGATTATAGGAGTGAGTCATCGCGACTGGCCAGTATTGAAGTTTAAGAAGAGAAAACGTTAGCCGAACTCCAATGTCTTAACACACAGAAATGTTCAGGCTTCCCCACCCCCCACCCCCCGCTTTAGCATCCTTTGATCAGATCAGTTAAAAATTGAAAAATGTGTAAAGCCTAAAGAGTCATCTTTTGGGTTTTTTTCTAGAATCTTAAATCTAATTTTCAGGAGTTTGACTTGAAAATCTGAAATTCCCCAGCCTGGCCAACATGGTGAAACCCCATCTCTACTAAAATTACAAAAAATTAGCTGGGTATCATAGTGGACGCCTATAATCCCAGCTACTCAGAAGGCTGAGGCAGGAGAATTGCTTGAACCTGGGAGATGGAGGTGGCAGTGAGCCAAGATCATGCCACTGTATTCCAGCCCAGCGACCGTGTGAGACTCCGTCTCAAAAAAAAAAAAAAAGAAAATCTGAAATTCCTTGAGAGCAGTGATTATGCCTTTCTTCCATACCCCTTTACTTAGTATCTAGTATAATATTATACCCTCAGTGTGTATCAATGAATGCCTACTGAATGCAAAGAAATTACTTTCAGGATTTCTTTCTTGGAAAAAATATAGATTGGAAATATTTATTGGAAAAAATATTTATTGGAAAAAATATAAATCTTATTATTTTAAGATTTTTCACTTCTTAAGATTACTTCACCAATTAATCTTTCTTCCTACATGCTCAGCCGTAAGCAATAAAATTCAATAAAAGAATTCTGGACCGGGCATGGTGGCTCATGCCTGTAATCCCAGCACTTGGGAGGCGAAGGCGGGCGGATCACGAGGTCAAGAGATCAAGACCATCCTGTCCAACGTGGTGAAACTCCGACTCTATAAAAAATACAAAAATTAGCTGGGCATGGTGACCTGTAGTCCCAGCTACTCAGGAGGCTGAAGCAGGAGAATCGCTTGAACCCAGGAAGTGGAGGTTGCAGTCTTCCAAGATTGCACCATTGCACTCCAGCCTGGTGACAGAGCGAGACTCTGTCTCAAAAAAAAAAAAATTTGTTGAATGTTTTAATGATCTTTTATGACAAGTTCTTATACTTCTGTAACACTGTGCTTTTGATGTCTTCAGTAACACAAATCAAGAGCAAAGTACTGAAAGTCATTATTTTGTTGGTTGTCTCAGGCATTAGGTAGGAGGCTAGATTATAAAAATCCTTAACTAGAACAGGTGCATTTTTTTTTTATCAGGACAGTTAATATGCTTTTTGCAAAATGATTATGGTCATATGCAATTAACAGCAAGAATTATATCTTTAAAAATACCACACAATTAATTTTAAATGTTTTCAAAAATGAAACCTACTTTTATAATGATTAAAAAAAAAAGGAAAGGTTTGAGGTTTTTTTTCTCCTTTTGTTAGAATCTAGGTCAGATGGCATGTTAATTTTAAGCAGAATAAGCTCTATAATATCTCAGAGGCATATGAAGGCTTTCTAAAATGGGTTTTATAAAGAGAAAAGTCAGTACTTTTTTGGCCTAAATTTTCTGCTCAAGTAAATAATTATTCCATTTTGATATATATACTCCTACAATAATAAAAAATGCCAAAATGGCTTAATTTGGAGACAACTCAGTGGGAGAGGCTTGCTCTTCAGTGACTCTAAATCATTCAGCTATTCAGGTGCCAGGGTAGCAAGAACTTCAGGGTTCGGTGTGGTCCAGCAGCATTTACTGAGTGCCCACAGTGCACCCAGCCCAAGACTCCAGGTGCTTGAGATCAAAAAATGATCAAGTAAACATGGCAATACCCCATCTCTGCAAAAAATACAAAAATTAGCCAGGCATGGTGGTGCATGCCTGTAGTTCCAGCCCCTTGGGAGGCTAAGGCAGGAGAATTGCTTGAACCTAGGAGGTGGAGGTTGTGGCACTGCACTTCAGCCTGGGTGACAGAGCAAGACTCCGTCTCAAAAATAAATAAATAAATACAAATTTTAAATGATCAATTAGATGGGGGTTTCTTTGATCAAGGAGCTCCATTCTGGTGGTGAAGCATAAATGTAAATAGATGATTTTAATAGAGACGAGGGTAAGTAATGTGACGGAAAGCTGCAGAGAGTGCTGAGGGAGCCTAGTGAAGAGTACTCCTAAGGCAGTACAGTGGTGTAGAATGAATATCTGCTTTGGAATTAGACCAAGGATCAAACCCCAGCTCTGCAGTTCACTAGCTTGATGACTTTGAACAACAAACTTAAATTTTCTTAACTTCATTTTCCTGCCTTTAAAGTGAGGATAATAGTACCTACTTTATAGTGTGAAAAATAACATCTGTAAAATCCCTGATCTGTGGTAAGCACTTGTTAATTCCCTTCCCATGTTTCTCTTTAAATGTTAGTCACTTTACTTCCGAGGATGGCTTAGTGAGGCCCTCAGATCGGCCCTGCCGGGGTCGGCCCTGCCGGGGTCGGCCCACGGCCCTGGCAGAGTGCTGAGAAGGCAGTCGAACTTGACTATCTAGAGGAAGTAAAAGTAAGAATAAATAAATAAATAAATAAATGTCACTGATTTTAGCATCCATTGGTAGATCTTGCATGTAGCAATTATTACTATAGTGTCCTAATGAAGGAGGGACAGCTCTTCCTTACAGAATGATTAAATCGGTATATGTAAAAGAATAAGGGAAGTAGAAAAATTGCCATTAGAACTCCATAGTAATAATTGCTACAGGTGATATCCGCCAATGGATGCTAAAATTAGTGGGTCAAATTTAAAGAAAAAAATTATTTGTATAATCTCGTTTCCTTTTCCCAAAATAAATATTTAGTAATTACAATGGGGAAAATAGGCATAGATAGGCAAGTGGGCTTTTCTGAATTGCATGTAGAGCATATGTCAGTTATTAGATTATAAACAAAAGAATAAAATGATACATTTACAATGAGGACATCTAGCAGGCACCACCTTAACCAAGTGATCAGTGTTAACATCACTAGTTCTACAACATATCAACTTCATGAACCCCCTGATAGGATACAGTGAGAAACATGTATTACCTTTGTGATATTCTTTCTAGTAATACATACATGAAATCTAATTGTGAGAAAACAGTAGACAAACCCAAATGGGGGACTTCTATAAAATAACTGAACAGTACTCTTCAAAAGTCTTAAGGTCATGAAATATATGGAAAGGCTGAGAAACTATCAGAGATTAGAAGGAACTAAAGACATATGACAAAATAAGGACAAAAATGGAAAAAATCCAAATATAGTCTGTACATCAGTTAATAGTATTATACCAATGTTAATTTCTTAGTTTTGATGGGTTTTGAAAGATGTTAACATTAGGGATAACTAGGTGAAGTGTGTATAGGGACTCTGTACTATTGTTGCAAGTCTTCTGAAGTCTCAAATTATCTCAAAAAAAAAAAAAAAAAAACGCCTCATAGGTAGAGCTCACTATGTCTTCCTGCACCTTTACAGATGTAACCCTTCCTCGCCTTAAGGCCTTCATACCTCAGCTCCTGTCACGGCTGCACATTGAAGCCCTTCTCCATGGAAACATAACAAAGCAGGTGGGTGGTTGAGGTTTTAGCAATCTTTTGTGGATCAATGCAAGATATTTTTTCCCTCTAGACTTTCTCAAGATTGTTAACTAGCACAATGTGATAATAAACACATTAGAGTTTACTCAACCCTTTCTGCTCTTTGGAGGAAGGTAGAAGGCATAGGGAAAGTAGAATGATGGTAGTTAACTGAGGACCTACTTTCATGGCTGCCTCCTCTGCTGTTTCCTACCTTATGGAATCATAGGAAGAAATGGGAGTAATTATCCCTACTCTGTATAGGGTGGCATACTTGGATAGTGGATAAGAGCACATGCTGTACATCAGACAGCCTGGATTCAAATCCTAGCTTTGTTATATACTAGATCTGTAATCTTTTGAAAATGTCTTAACTCTGTGCATATCTCTTTCCTTATCTGTAAAATTAGAGTTATCGTAGCACCTACATCATGTCTTGTAAGGATTAAATAGTATATGCCAAGTCCTTAGCACATGGAAAGCGCTACAATATTTTCATGGCAGTCTGTCTCAAGATCCCTCCATCTTGGCCAGGTGCAGCGGCTCACACCTGTCATCTCAGAGCTTTGGAGGCTGAGGAGAGAGAATTGCTTGAACCCAAGAGTTCAAGACCAACCTGGGCAATGGAGTGAGACCTCCTTTCTACAGAAAAATTGAAAAATAGCCAGGCGTGGTAACGCACGCCTGTAGTCCTAATTACTCTGGAGGCTGAGGCAGGAGGATCTCTTGAGCCTAGGAGGTTGAGGCTGCAGTGAGTTATGATTGTGCCACTGCACTCCAGCCTGGGTGACAGAACAAAACCCTGTCTCAAAAAAAGAAAAGAAAACATCCCTTGGTCTCTCCCACTCTGCTGTACCCCCTCCAGAACAATATGCCCAAGGTCAGATGCTAATAAGTGGCAGAAACAAGATTCTTACCAAGGTCAGTTTTATCTACAATAAAACCTATGCTTGCCTCCCTTGCTTTTCTGTGACCCCAGGTGTTTGTAGTCAGTATCATTTCACTAGGTACCATCTTTGGCAGTGCCTTTTTTCCAGCATCAGCGTCAATGTTGATGATTGTCTGGGTGGCTGGTTCTTTCACCACTGCCAAATTGACTGTATTGCAAAAAGACTGTACTGGCAAATTTAATTTTTATCCGTTTGAATAGGATCAAATGTACTTAAGATTTTAAAATCCATTTTTATGATAAACAACACTAGTTTATCTCACAAACAAGATATGTTTATGTTTTCATAATGTGCTAGGTCATATCTTTTTCCGTAGGCTGCATTAGGAATTATGCAGATGGTTGAAGACACCCTCATTGAGCATGCTCATACCAAACCTCTCCTTCCAAGTCAGCTGGTTCGGTATAGAGAAGTTCAGCTCCCTGACAGTAAGTAGAGATGTTGTAACTTTGGGAATGGACTACTTTGACATAACAGTATGGGTGATTACAGGTGAGTTGAATTTGGTATAGTTTTATGCCAAAGATCCACTGGGAACCTCTATTATTTATAGAATTATGATTATAGACAGACAATTCTGCCAAAAAAATTTTTGGTAAGAGTGTCAAAGAAGTGATATTGGAGGTAGGCAATAATTTTGAGGAGAATGATACTGGAATTGATGGATACTTGAATAAAGGGGAATAAGGAAGTAAAAATATCACAGCTATTGACGGTGAGGCATGAAATAAAATACATTTATAAAAATGGAAACTGGACTTATAATATTTAATTGGAAGCCCATAGGATTCTTTGGCAGAAATAGTTTTAGGAAACCCGCAAGTGCAGGTAACATGTAATCATTACAAGTATATTTTTATAAGAGATTAACAAAGACTTTTATTGAATTTATATATTGCAGTTTACAATGTTGGGTTACTTTTATATTAACAGTGGTTTCTTCTTATAACTCATTAAGCATTATTGTCAGTATTGCTCAAAACTGTGTAATAGAAGGTATATCAAGTGAAGGAAGAGAAGCTTTTTTGAGGGCAAACTTGATTGTTGGCTGTTCCCTGTGCATGAACCATCTGTGCTGCCTTTTCCCCCTAGCTATTTTATTCTCCCGAAATGGTGTTCTCCTTTCTCCCTTCTTCCTCATGGGCCAGTGCCTACATCCTATTTCCTCTTCTAGGCCTATTTATAAAGTACTCATTCCACTAAGCTTTTTCTAAAACTCCCAGATAGAAATAATCACATCTACCTCTGGACTTGGCAGCACAATTTTTCTGGATCTCCCTATTCAAGCTACTTAGCACTTCTACTCTTATGTTGGGATTGAAGTGCATCTACTACTTCTCATTAGACTGTACATTCCTTAAAGGCAAAGTCTGTGTCTGGTTCATTGAGTAGCTTCTAAAGCAACTAGAACATACTATTACTTCAGGATACCTTTGTTGAATGCTTAAAGATACGTTGAGCCTGCTCTGCTGTTCTGCATGACCAGTCATCACAGATCTGGTAATGGTTTATTTCCAACTTCTGCTAGTTTATTCCTCAGTCACCACAACCAGGACAAGAATCAGGAGATGCTGATTCCACTACAACCAGAGCAAGAATCAGGAGATGCTGATTGCACTACAGTCAGAGCAAGAATCAGGATTTGCTGATTCCACTACAAACAGGAAGAATCAGGATATGCTGATTCCACTACAAACAGGAAGAATCAGCATATGCTGATTCCACCACAGTAAGAGGAAGAATCAGGAGATGCTGATTCCACTACAACCAGAGCAAGAATCAGGAGATGCTGATTCCACTAGAAACAGAGCAAAAATCAGGAGATGCTGATTCCGCTACAATCAGAGCAAGAATCAGGAGATGCTGATTCCACTATAACCAGAGCAAGAATCAGGAGATGCTGATTCCAATACAAAGAAAAGAATCAGGATATGCTGATTGCACTACAACCAGGGCAAGAATCAGGATATGCTGATTGCACTACAGCCAGAGCAAGAATCAGGAGATGCTGATTCCACTACAACCAGAGCAAGAATCAGGAGATGCTGATTGCACTACAGTCAGAGCAAGAATCAGGAGATGCTGATTCCACTACAACCAGAGCAAGAATCAGGAGATGCTGATTGCACTACAGTCAGAGCAAGAATCAGGAGATGCTGATTCCACTACAACCAGAGCAAGAATCAGGAGATGCTGATTTCACTACAACCAGAGCAAGAATCAGGAGATGCTGATTCCACTACAACCAGGGCAAGAATCAGGAGATGCTGATTCCACTACAACCAGGGCAAGAATCAGGAGATGCTGATTGCACTACAACCAGGGCAAGAATCAGGAGATGCTGAT
>PVKP010035392.1:0-23338 GCA_004027715.1 Plecturocebus donacophilus | reverse complement strand
AAAAAAAAAAAAAAAGAATAACAGCAATAATGATGAGATGATGAGAGCTAATTTTATACTATTGAAACATTATACTTTATAATGTTTACTAAGTGTTAGGCACTTGTTCTAAGAACTTTACATAAAATTCACTTAATGTTTGCAATGTTATTAAGGTAAATATTATAATTCCTATTTTATAGATAAGGAAACTGACTCTCAGAGAAGCTAGGTAACCTGTCCAAGGTCATGTAGTAAGTGGCATACCTGGGATTTGAATTCTGGCTCCAAAATCAGAGAAGTTAACCAACATTTTGTGCAGCCTCTTTGAGAGAAAGGACAGTGTGCGTTGGTCAATTTTTCCCTCAAGATACTGTAAACATGTAATGCCATAACTAATGCCTTAATGGGAGATTGCTTCCCAAGAAGGTAGGTCACAAATTATAGAGCCTGGTCAACAGTATGGGCTAACTGGCATCTTGGAAAGACTGACGTTAATATTTTCTCTTCTCTGCCTTCCCTCAGTCTCTGTTACGGTCTTTGGCAACAGCCATGTGGATCTGAATTATGCCAAACGTAGGGTCCTGGAAACATCATTTTGCATGCAATGGCCACATTTGCTGGGAGTGGCTTCTGTTCTGAATGTGCTAGGTATGGTGTTGATGTTGTGATAATCATTTTGTTTGGTTGGAAACAAGGCATATGAAAATGTTAGTGTAGACCTAATTCAACTTCTGATGTCCTAAGGGATGACACCCACTCCAGGAGTCCAGACGGTAGCTGCTGGAGACATTCCAGCTCCAATCAGGCATCCAGAAGCCATCTGGCTGATACCAGGAAGAATAAAAACTAGGACTTTGATTTCTTTGCACTTTAACTTTAGGAGTTTGAAATTTTATTAAATTTTAACTTAGAAAGATAAGATAATTTGATTTTGAAATTTGCTTCTGTGTAAACTTTAAAACTTTGAATTTTAATTTAAAATTTTATTCTTTTAATTTTACTGTCTCCACAAAAAGTTGATAATGGGCAAGAGCTAACATTCAAATTCATCTCTATGTTATTGGAATTTTATGATGAAATATATTAATCCTGTACTTCATCTCATTTCAGAATCTCTAAAAAAAAATTATCAGAGAATATGCAACTATTCTGGACAGTATTGCTGGGCATAATTTGGGGTGGGAAATGAAATAGAAAGTGAACATTCAGTATATCCAGAATGGCCTTGAAGTCTATTGAATTACTGCAGTAATCTAACTCATTTCTGAACCACTAGGGTAAATTTAACAGTACTCATTATGATCTAGAAGGATCTACAAAGAAGGAGGGTATGATTATTGGAAAGGATGCTTCACAGAAGTCCTAACAGACTAACGATCTCCTCCCTTGAAAGGAAGAGTGACTCCTCTGGTTCACCGTCATATAATAATTAAGCCAAAGAAGTTAAGAGATCAAAAAGTTTGGAAATGTTAGGAGAAATGTGTGTGTTATTTAAAACTTCCCTCAAAATCAGACACTGTCCACATCTGTCTGCCCTTTGAAGTGCTTGTATAACATCAAATAGCTCATATATAATTAGCAAATAGGAGAATGATGTCAGAACGATACAAAACCTTGGTTAATGAATATGTGCCTTGTCCTAAACAAAGGAAGCCAAGAGGGTAGAAATAAATTTCTATCATTTATCAGGAATGCAAAAAAAAAAGTCTCTTAGCTTGGCTGACGTACATACTACCCCAAAAACGTGCACTCTTGGCCTTACATAACTCTCTCATTGTGGGAATTTAATTTCCTCCTGTGCCTTCCTTAAAGGAAGCCCCACTGACCCAAATCTCCACTTCACTTCCATTTGCATTGTCTCACGATACAGCTTTAATACCTTCTAAAGCAGCACTCTGAGATGCCTATCTAGGCCATTTACATTATCTCCTAAGTTTATTATTATTATTTTAGATAGTATTGTGGTTTTAAAGGTTAATAGATTTTGTATGGTTTTCCCCAACCCTAGTTTCTCCATATCCCTGTTATTTTGGTGGGCATGATTTTGCAGAATGCATTTTTATACACATATATATATATATATATATTTGGCCCTCCATCTTACTGGGTTCCACATCCCTGGATTCAACCAAGTATGAATGGAAAATATTTCTTTAAAAATAAAAATAATACAAGGTTAAAAACAATATGGTGTAACAACTATTTATGTAACATTTACACAGTATTAGGTATTATAAGTAAACTAGAGATTATTCAAAGTATAGAGGATGATGTGCATAGGCTATATGCAAATACTACACCATTTTATATAAGAGACTTGAGTAACTGTGGATGTTAGTACGGGGAAGGCTTCCAGTAACCAATCCCCCACAGACACCAAGGAATAACTGTATTATGTACCAGAATGTTGACCAACTGTAAGCATATGGTATCTGTACACAGTAGGTATACTCTTTTCTACTATAGAAAGGATAGCTCTGTACAAGAACCATAACAAAATAGCTTTTTCACATGTAGCAATAAAAATTGCTTTATTAAAATCTTCTAGGGTAGAGGTTAAATTGAGTAATGACTCCTTCCATGTGGCTGGCGTCATATCAATTAAACTCTCTCTTTACTGGAAAAAAAGAAAATAAAGCCAGGCTGGTGGGTCATGCCTATAATACCAGCACTTTGGGAGGCCAAGGTAGGAGGACTGATTGAACCCAAAAGTTCAAGACCAGCCTGAGCAACAGAGGGAGACTCCATCACTACAAAAAATTTTTTTGAAAAGTAGGCACATGGCCTGCTCCTGTAATCACAGCTACTTGGGAGGCTGAGGTGGGAGGATTGCTTGAGCTTGGGAGCTCAAGGATGCAATGAGCTGTGGTTGTGCCACTGCACTCCAGCCTGGGCAACAGAGCAAAACCTTGTCTCAGGAAAAAAAAATTGTCTATGGTTTAGAATAAATCTAACAACAAGTAATTTGCCAATGTGTTAGTCTTCCCAAAGGTTTACTTGACAAAGTAAAAGTAGTTTAATATTATATCAAATGTGCTTATTTCTCATAGCATAGAAGGAAAATTTGAAATTATATCTAATTCCAAAGAAGTAGCAATATATAGGAGAAAATTTTTATTTTGTGCATCTGTTGCTTTGGTACAATTACACTTCTAATCTGCGCTTATAGTAAAAAGTAATTGCTATGATCTTAATATTAGACATTATTAAAAGATATTTTTCTGGTCTGATACAAAGCAAGTAAAAAAAGACTCATACATCAAATCAAAAGAGTATCAGCATTCATTTGCTTAAATTAAAAGATAACTTTCACATAAAACTTTGACCTTTCTCAAGTTGAAGTTCAGAAGACCATCAAACACAAACGTTTAGGGACCTCAACGTTTGATGCACAACATCATAGAAATAAAGAAATAAAGAAGTTCAAAAACCTAATGTTAAGTGACTAGGGTGCTACAGACTGGAAGTTCCTCCAACAGGATTAGCTTCTTTAAATATTTTAAGTCCAGTGAACTTGTAATGCTTCCACATGTTAGTGGTTGCATAGGCTAATTTCAGCTGGCATAAGCTTTTATAAGGATGCAAAAACAGAGGGCAAGGCATGCATTAAAATGTGATAATAGCACACTTCTGGGATATGTGAAGCATGAGGCATGAATCCGAATGCCTCTGGCATCCATGAAGTATCACGTCTCAGAAACAGTGCTTTTCTGTTTTGATAAGTAACTCTGTTATACCATATTTGGGAGGAGGAAAATCAATTTTCTAAATATAAATCTTTCATCTTAATCAAAATTCCTTAGAGTTTCAATTCTAGCAGTTTATTCAAAACTGATGTTTTAATTCCAGGTGAACTGGAAATAATTCAAGTCTAGATAGGGTCTTAAGAAAATATGTTGTTTATTTTTATTAATGTAAGTTTAAGAGTAATTTCAAAATATTGTTGATCATAAAGAATATCTTAGGCAGAGTGATGGAAAAGGAGACAAAAATGCAAGAAAGGAAGGAATCAACTTTAATAATGACACTCATTACTCCCAAAAAACAAAGGAACTCCCAAAATACAAAGGATTCTTTGTATTACATGTTTTGCAGGTAAATAACCTCATCTAATACTTCTAAATAATGGGTAGGTATCTATCTACAGGAGATTTGAAATCTTCAGAAAAAAACACATAACAAAATGAAAAATAGTTATGATAATCTAGTACAAACATTTTTTTAAAAGGCCAAGAAAAACAAATTTACTTTCTGAATACACATATATATAATCCTTGGCCAAAAAATTTGAGTTAGAAACAAGTATCAAAATATCACAGTTAACATTCAGTAAGTATTAATTAAGGGTGACAAATCAAGGAAATAATCTGCCTTTTTTTTTTTTTTGAGACCCTCCTGGATTCAAGCGATTTCCCTGCCTCAGCCTCCTGAGTAGTTGGGAATACAGGCATGTGCCACCACGCCAGGCTAATTTTTTGTATTTTTAGTTGAGATAGGGTTTCACCATGTTAGTCAGGATGGTCGCTATCTCCTGACCCCATGATCCACCTGCCTTGGCCTCCCAAAGAGCTGGGATTACAGGCGTGAGCCACCACGCCCAGCCAATAGTCTTCTTTTATATAGTACAAGTCAGAAAACAGGAAATAAATAGAAGCATCCACTGTAGCCACATCCCAAAATCACTTCAGTTGTCTGGACCTAGCCTTGCAGTTAAAGGCATGTTATTTAATATCTTGGCCCTCCTCAAGCATGAAGTTCAAGTTTGGATGAAGTGATAGAACTATGTCAATAACACATTTAAACTCACTAATGTGGTATTTCTTTTCAGAGGTTAGCAAAACAAAACAGAACCTTTAGAGATATATAAATAATCTCTTTTTACAAAGACAATGAAATTATTTTAAAGCATATTTCATAACTTTTTTTCTTCCCTGAAGATGAACTACTTTTAATAGTAGCTATTAAAATTGTCTGGTACAATTAATAGTAGCTATTAAAAGTATTTTAAAAAACAGTGTATTAAAAAAATAACAGCGGAACCAACTAAATGTCCAAAAGTAGACAGTTTAATTCATTCATGCCACATTTATGAGTGTCAGTTATGTCCCAGGCACTGTGCTAATTACTGGTATTACAACAAAGATAGTCTCTGTTCTTGCCCTCTTTTATGTTACATTGTGGTAGAAACAGATCATGTGGGAGCGTCATCTGAGATTCATTTAGTGAGTGCCTGTTCCCAGGAAGTCTGTAGTCTGGTAGGAATGGTGCATACACACAAAAAAAGTAACAAAGCAATAAAATAATTACATCCTGTATATAAAGTACTAGGAAAACAAATGTAGTTCTGACATAGATGAAACAGTGATGTGGAAAGAGAGAGGGAAGCAGAAAGAGAGAGGACAAGAGTACAATGGTTAAAAGTGCTGCTACTGGAGCCAGCCTGCCAAACTTCGAATCCCAACTCCACCACTTGCTAGTTGTGTGATGTTGAGTAAATTGCCTAACTTCTCTGTACCTCAGTTATTGCAATAAATAGGAATTCTAGTTTCTCTGAGAACTAAATGAGTTAATACTTGTGATGAGCTTAGAACAGTGCCTGGTCCAGAATAAGTACTATGTAGTAGTAGAGTTAATAATGCAAGGATCTAATGAGTGAATTTTTCTATTGTCAAATTAATTCCTAATCTGTCAATTCTGTAATAAGGTATATATACTTTGAGGGACAATGATGTGCTAGAGCCAACTTGTACTAGTCTACAAAAAGCAATTGTTCTCCTCTCTTCTCCAAATTCTTTATTCAGTGACTTAAAACCCTTCCCTCTGAACTCAGTGATATTAGTGGTAGCCTGAGATTGGCCATGGTAGGAGCACCTACACCATGCAGTTGTTAAATGCTACAAATCAGGGATTTTATTTTTTTCAGAGTTAATTGTTAACATTTATCAGCATACCACTGATAGACACATTTAGTAGAGAGTTCTTCCTAGTGGCTCCAAACTGAACTACATCTAGTGTGGTATACCATTTCATAACTTTTGAATAAGCTCTAGAAGTTGACCAAAACATTTTGAATACCTCTATCTGATCATACAGTAATGCAATTTCTCAAATTTGTCTTTGGAAAGCTGTATCCTATATAAATTGGCTGTTACATTATAAAATGTATTAATTATTTTTATTTAATTATGGTTTACTAAGGTTAAAATACCCATCAATTTTTTTAAACATTCCAAACTTGTTCTGAAATAAAAGATTCCTAAAATTTTAACATCCTTTAGTGATTTCCCTTTGTATAAGAATATTTATCCATGTTATAATTAAGCTATGTTTTATCATATGTTTTTCTTTTAAATGTTTAAAGTAAAAACAATATATAAATGTCTTTCAAAATACTATCAAATGGTTTACAAAAATCTTTGCCACTTACCTTTTGAAATATCTTCAATTTTTCTGCCATACAAATCATAAAAATATCTGGCTGGTAAATTTAGATGCATTCTCATTGTGCAAGTATCTAAAACCTGTACAGAAAAAAAAAGAAAAACTATAAATAACTTAGTAAACTCTGGTTAAAGTGAATACACATTTAAACTCCTTTCTATATTGCACAGCTATTAAAAATTATATTGTAAAATAAAATTTAATGATTTATAAAATGTTCTAATATATGAAATTTAAAAGCAGTTAAATTTTTTAGATCCTAGTTGTACTTTTAAAAAAACAGACACACTCAAGTATTAGTAAAAAATGCAACAAATATTAAATAGTGGCTATTATTTAATAAATGGTAGACCTCTATAACTCTGAGATTTTTATCTTATTCTTGCAACTTTCTGTATGTTCCATTTATTTTACAATGAGAGGATATTACCTTTTAAATTAGATTTTAAGCACCTACTTCCTTTAGCTTTTAAATATTTTCCAAGTGTCTTAAAATAAATTATAGTCTGATCACAGTTCACCTTGATAACTTATGTGGTTTGCTCACTAAAAACTGAACTTAATAATCACATTTCAGGTTTTTCATGAATATGAGTCTCAAGGACTTTAATGATTTCTAATACACACTCTTTTTTAATATTATAGTATCATGTTGGTGTTATTTTACATGTAGCCCTTGAACCCAATTGGCAATCATCTTTCCAACTTCAAAGAAGATTTAAAAATGCTTCAGCTGGAGAAAAAGTTCTACTCACAAGTTGAGGAAAATTAAGGGAACAGAAGGGGTTTGGGGAGTGTCAAGTAACCTGAGGCAGGTTGTTATTAGGTTTTCAGAAGTAATTTCCAAAACATGAAACTTACCATAGTCATCTAAAAATACAAAATACATTCCAAATCAAAATTGAAAGTACTCTGCCATCCATTTTTACTATTCCCAGCTATAATATTACTTTCTCATAACTAAGAACTACTACTGAAGGACAATGTTGATTATATGAATATGATTATAGTAAACAGAACATCTTTTAACTGCTCAAGCCATCTTTCAGCTGCTGATACTATCTGTCTCTTTTTGCCTACTTTTGTCCCTACTTTATTATTGGAGCCCATAATCTAGTCCTTGCTTAACCACTTCATTAGCTTTGTGACAATGTATGTATTTCAATAGCTTAGTGTTTATAGAGAGGCAAAGTTGTACTTTCCTTTCAGTTGGAGAACAGCTTTCAAACATTGTGACTGATTTGGTTTATCTAGTTGCTCTATCAAAGGACAGGTTGAATTTTAAAGGCAAATATTAAGCTGATAAATTAATTTGACAGACTGGTCTTTCTTGGGCTATATATACCAGAGGTTCTCAGCCCTTATTCTATTCCTATACATGACTAATCATGTCCCCATGTGTCACATGCTCCTATGGGCATTCACAGGGTTTTATGTTTCTTGCACACTAGCTGCAATGCAGAGCATTGAGCAATTCAGAACAATGTATTGCTGCTGTTTCTCTCACAATCAAGAATGCATACCTGCTCATTATTAGAAATAACGTTATAGGAATATTCTTGAACTGTCTAATTTATGAGGAAAAGATCATTCACAACATCAATGCTTTACCTAGTTAAATAACAAAGTACTTGAAAAGAACATTAACAACTCTGGTGATTCTCTAAATGCTATTCTTCCTGTCTCCTTTTTCACTCTTGTGGGTCAATTTCTTCAGTGACTACTGCCCACAAGTTCACCTAGGACCCCCATCCCATGGACTGAAACCTTTACTAAAGATGCTGGGAAAGCAATGTTCAAAATATAAGAAAGAAGTATCAGGAAAAGAAACTGGAGTTTTGTCTGTGGCTTGAAACAAAAAGAAGAGTAGAACATGTTGACTGACATTGGCATGGGATCCATGCTTATTTTTATTTTAATACTCTAATTAACACAGTTGGTGTCTGACTGGCAAAATTCTCATCACTGGAGTGAAAGCAAAAATGGATCACTTTCACCACCACTCTCATTGACAGAAATACTCAAGGGAGATAATTCAGTACAAATTGCTCCTTAGCCAATCATGTCTGAATACTGTTAAAGATCTACAGTTGGTCTCATAGACCCTAAGCAAGACATAATCTCTTCTTTACAACCCATATTCCTCCTTTTTCCATTCCTCATGCTCAGTTCTCAATTTCTTATTACACATTTAAAAGTATAATGATGTTCTTCGGTACAATTTATATTTTCTAGTTATGAGTGAAGGTTCAAATATCTAAGTAGCCTCTAAAGTTATAATTTACCAACTAAACTAAGTAAAAATATAACCTACTTGAAGATAGTCCCATTTACTTCAACCAAAATTCCAATAATTTTAAAAAATTATTTTAAATATTGCTGCCTTTTAGTCTAACAAAAATGAGTCCCTCCTTCCCTCACCTTGTAATAGTTCACAGTTTCTATTGTTCTCATCTTTATGTCTGCGAGTACCCAATGTGTGGATCCCACTTATAAGTGGGAACGTATGGTATTTGGTGTTCTGTTTTTGCATTGATTTGCTTAGGGTTATAGGCCTCCAGCTGTATCCATGTTACTGCAAAGGACATAATTTCATTCTTTTTTATGGCTGCATAGTATTCCATGGTCTATATGTACCACATTTTCTTTATCCAATCCACTGTTGATGGTGATGGGCACCTAGAATGATTCCATGTCTGTGTTATTGAGAACTATGCTGTGATGAACATATGAGTACATGTGTCATTTTGGCAGAATGATTTTTCTTTTGGATATATACCTGGTAATGGGATTGCTGTGTCAAATGGTAGTTCTAAGTTCTTTGAGAAAACTCTATCCTGCTTTCCACAGTAGCTGAACTAATTTACATTCCCGCCAACAGTGTATAAGCATTCCCTTTCTCTTGCCAGCATCTGTTGGTTTTTGACTTTTTCATAATAGTCATTCTGACTGGTTATACCATTTTCTAACTCAAAGATTCCCCCTTTTATTGAGCTAAAACATCAGTAAAAATGTTTGTGCAAACCAAACCTTTGTGCAAGTTTTAAGAGTTAACTGAGTTTTAAGACTGGCATTAGAAAATCAAACATTGAAATTTATTAATGCATGAGCAACACTGTCATTCCTTTCTACTTGCAGAAAGAAAAATCTTTGCAGTGTTTAAGCAATGTTTGTCTTCAGTAATCATTTTCTCAGAGTAAATTATCATTGGTAAGAATTAGTATCACTATAAGGTTCTGACAAAAGCCCTGAAATGAAGCTTCTACTTCTAAGGTCATTCTTATAATTTACAATTGAAATGTACATTATGGTGTCATCTTGCTGTAATATTAAGGTTAATTAAAATAGCATTTTCACTAATCTGTACCTGTTAAGCTTGTTAAAATATTATTTTTACAAATTCACTTTTTGTTCTTTTTTTTTTTTTTTTTTGAGACAGAGTCTTTCTCTGTAATACAGGCTGGAGTGCAGTGGCATGATTGATCATGGCTCACTGCATCCTCAACTTTTCAGGGTCAGGCAATCCTACCACTTCAGTCTTCCAAGCAGCTGGGACCACAGGTGAACCCCACCACACCTAGCTAATTTTTTAATTTTTGTAAAGATGGGGTCTACCTATGTTGCCCAGACTGGTCTCAAGCCCCCTGGTCTCAAGCCCCCTGGTCTCAAGCAATCCTCCTGCCTCAGCCTCCCAAACTGCTGAGATTACAGGCATGAACCACTGCACCTAACCTGTTAATTCCATACAACTTATGTTTTAGAAACTCTTCTGATACTAAAATTTTAAATCATCGTGCTGTAAAACCAGAATCTTCTTGAAAAGCACCTGGGAAGAAACATTCCACAATCTTTTCAGTTTAATCTACTTGTTTATGATCTGGGAATCACCTCCACCTCCAGACATATCTGGTACAGAGTTTGCAGCTCCTGGAATGGCCAGCACCTGTGGGTTGCCACTACGTCAGTTCAGATGAGAGAATATGCTTAGACCAACATCACCGCAGGTCATATGAACCAGGTCAATAAGCCATCCAACCCAACAATGTCATTTTTCCTCAAAGACAGAGAACCTTGAAACGTTTTAATATAGTTTTATGAGTTAATGCCTGGAGGCATAAGCCCCAACTTACACTTCCCCAACACGCTCTCTTCAAAGGATTCTCTACTGCAGGAGTTAGCAAACTATAGTTCAAAAGCCAATTCCCGTCCATAGTCTGTTTCTGTATGGCCTATAGGCTAAGAAGGGCTTCTACATTTTTAATTCTTAAAAAAAAAATCAAAAGATAAATCATATTTTATGATAGGTATATTATGAAATTCAAATTTAAGTACTGTAAATAACGTTTTCTTGTAAAACAGCCACACTTGATCATTTATGTATTTTCTATGGCTGTTTTCATGCTATAACAGCAAGGCTGAGATAGTTGCTACAGACACTTTATGGCTTGCAAGACCGAAATTGTTTTCTGTTTGCCTTTTATGGAAAAACATTTCCTACTCTAGTATACTGCATCAACATTCACATGAAGCTCTATATTTTCCTGTTCTGTATAAACCAGGCTGAACACCTTTATCCATTTCTAAAACCCTTCCGTTGCATACTCTGAAGATGTCTCCCCTAATAAACAAATTTGACTAGACCCACAACCTCTTTTAAAAGAAACTAGGCTTTCCTGAGGTTGTTAACTTCTTCAAAGCCCTCCCAAGTGGTGAGATTTCATTCTTTCACAACACACAGTCTCAAGTTTGGAAAGTGGTGTTAAAATGCTATTTCAAGATAATTTCTCGCCAACCCTCTTATTGAACAAAAACGAACAAGCCCTGTCCCCAACTGCCCAGGATCATGATGTTCAAGCATACCAACTTCCCTAACTCTAGTCCTTCTTCCTCATTCATAGGTAACTTTTACCATACATAGCAAGCAATATCCTAACTCTGGGTGACTTTCACTTTCCACTCTCTGTGTGCATACTGAGAGGCCTGATGCTGCTGGAGAAAGTCACACAACTGAACACATCAACATTACTGTCATTCACAATCACCAACATCCATGGTCCCTCAGTACTGCCCAGCGACTTCTATTTTCATTTCTTTAGTCAAATCTCTCTTCCACTTTCCACAAGGTATTTCCAATCATCTCTAATCTGCTTATCTCCAACTAGACTTTCCTTTCCTAATTGCCTCTTCATTTTCAGCAGATGACATGATCTCCTACATCAGAGAACAATCTGAAGCCTCATCTTACTGTTATCAAAGCTACAAGCCTACTTATTTCTACAGCCATCACTCTTTTTCCTTCTAGTTATATTACAAGAGTCCCTGCTCCTAAGGCCAATATTCCACTATGCTTTCAATTATGTGTGCTCTCAGCTTTTAAAGCAGTTTGTATTAGCCATCATTTCTTCTCTCTCATGTATATTCAACTACTGCTTCTCAACTAGTCTGTTACAACTGATACTGAACATAAGTCTTTCCTATCTTGAAAATTAAATCCCCCAATACATACCTGTTATCTCCCTCTAGCTACTCCTCAACTTTACAGCTAAATGTCTTAGATTTGTCCATGATCTCTGTTTCCTTTCCTTTCTTCCCATTCGTTCTCAACCTGTTCCATTTTGGCTCTTTTACCATCACTTTACTCAAATAACTCTCACAGTGATTAACAATGACTACTATATTGACAAATCCAAAGGACATTTTTAAATTCTCACTTGTTTTGAGCATTATATTAGTCCATTATCACACTCTTATTAAAGAAGTACCTGAGACTGGGCAATTTAAAAAAGAAAGACGTTTAGTGGAATTACAGTTTCACATGGCTGGGAGACCTCACAATCATTGTGGAAGGCAAGGAGGAGCAAGTCACATCTTACATGGATGGCAGCAGGCACAGTGAGCAAGCTTGTGCAGAGAAACTTCTTCTTATAAAACCATCAGACCTCAGGCCAGGCACAGTGGCTTATGCCTGTAATCTCAGCACTTTGGGAGACTGAGGCAGGCAGATCATGAGGGCAAGAGTTAGAGATCAGCCTGGCCAACATGGTGAAAAGCCATCTCTACTAAAAATACAAAAATTAGTTGGGCATGGTGGCAGCCACCTGTAATCCCAGCTACTTGGGAGGCTGAGGCAGGAGAATAATTTGAACCCAAGAGGTGAAGGATGCAGTGAGCTGAGATCATTCCATTGCACACCAGTCTGGACAACACAGCAAGACTCTGTCTTTAAAAAAAAAAAAAAAAAAAATCAGACCTCATAAGACTTAACACTATCACGAGGACAGCATGGGAAAGACCCGCCCCCATGACTCAATTACCTCCTACCAAGTCCCTCCTACAACATATGGAAATTCAATATGAGATTTGGGTGGGATCATGGCCAAACCATATCATTCTATCTCATGTCCTCACATTTTGAAACCAATCATGCCTTCCTAACAGTCCCCAAAGTCTTAACTCATTTCAGCATTAACTCAAAGTCCACAGTCCAAAGTTTCATCTGAGACAAAGAAAGACCCTGCCACACCTATGAGCCAGTAAAATAAAATAAAAATTAAGTTAATTACTTTCTAGATAAAATAGCGGTACAGATATTGGATAAAGACGGCTGTTCCAAATGGGAGAAATTGTCCAAAACAAAGGGGCTACAGGCCCCATGCAAGTCAAAAATCCAGCAGGGTGGTTATATCTTAAATCTCCAGAATGATCTCCTTTGACTCCATGTCTCACATACAGGTCATGATGATGCAAGAAGTGGGTTCCATGGTCTTGGGCAGCTCCACTCCTGTGGCAGGGTACAGCCTTCCTCCTGGCTGCTTTCACAGGCTGGCATTGAATATCTGCAACATTTCCAGGTGCACGGTACAAGTTATCAGTGGATCCACCATTCTGGTGTCTGGAGGATGGTGGCCCTTGTCTCACAGGTCCTCTAGGCAGTGCCTCAGTAGGATCTCTGTGGGGGCTCCAACCCCACATTTCCCTTCCACACTTCCCTAGCAGAGGTTCTCCAGGAGGGCCCCACCCCTGCAGCAAACTTCTGCCTGGGCATGAGGTGTTTTCATACATCCTCTGAAATCTAGGTAGAAGTTCCCAAACCCCATTTCTTGACTTCTGTGCACTTGCAGGCTCAACACCACATGGAAGATGCCAAGACTTGGGGCTTGCACCCTCTGAAACCATGGCCTGAGCTCTACATTGGCCCTTTTCAGCCATGGCTGGAGATGCTGGGATGCAGAGCACCAAGTCTCTAGGCTGCATGCAGCACAGAACCCTGGGCCCAGCCCAGGAAACATTTTTTCCTCCTAGGCCTCCAGGCTTGTGATGGGAGGTGTTACTGTGAAGACCTCTGACATGCTCTGGAGACATTTTCCTCATTGTCTTGGGGATTAACATTTGACTCCTCATTAATTATGCAAATTTCTGCAGCTGGCTTGAATTTCTCCCCAGAAAATGGGATTTTCTCTTTTATCAAATTGTCAGACTACAAATTTTCCAAACTTTTATACTCTGCTTCCTTTATAAAACTGTATGCCTTTAACAGCACTCAAGTCACCTCTTGAATGCTTTGCTGCTTAGAAATTTCTTCCACCAGATACCCTAAATCATCTCTCTCAAATTTAAAGTTTCACAAATATCTAGGGCAGGGGCAAAATGCTACAAGTCTCTTTGCTAAAACATAATGAGTCACCTTTGCTCCAGTTCCCAATAAGTCCCTCATCTCCATCTGAGACCACCTCAGCCTGGACTTTATTGTCCCTATCACTATCAGCATTTTGGTCAAAGCCATTCAACAAGTCTCTAGGGAGCTTCAAACTCTCTCACAATGTCCTATCTTCTTCTGAGCTTTCCAAACTGTTCCAACCCTGAACTACTACTCAGTTCCAAAGTTGCTTCCATATTTTCAGGTATCTACAGCAGCACCCCACTCTTGGTACCAATTTACTGTATTAGTTCCTTTTCACACTGCTGATAAAGACATATCCAAGGCTGTGCAATTTATGAAAGAAAAAGATTTAGTGAACTTACAGTCCCACATGGCTTGGGAGGCCTCACAATCATAGCAGAAAGCAAGCTGGAGTAAGTCATGTCTTACATGAATGGCAGCAGGAAGAGAGATAGCTTGCCTCCTTATAAAACCATCAGATCATGTGAGACTATCACGTGAACAGCATGGGAAAGACCCGCCCCCATGACTCAATTATCTCCTACTCGGTCCCTCCCACAACATGTGGGAATTAAAGATGAGATTTGGGTGGGGACAGAGCGAAACCATATCAAGCATAAACAAATACTGAGATATAATAACCCACTATTTTTTCTTCTGCTTTCTTCCTAGGGTTATGCCTATTCATTCACTGGGGTTTATCAAGATAAGTCCTAGCCTTCTTTCTGCCTCTCTCTTAAGGTAATCTAAATGGTACCCCAACATTTCATCTTCCATCTATATATTGACAACTTCCAAATTGATATGTTTCTTTTAATTATTAATTCAAAACATTTTTTGACTACTAATATCTTCTAAGTGCCTGTATATGTCAGTGAGCAAAACCAGCCAGGTTCTTGTTCTCATGGAGCTTTTAGTCTACTGGTGGTCAAAGACATTTTCAAAATAATCATGTCATTAAATGTAGAGTAAGTGGCATAAAGAAGGCTTCTGAGAAGAGATAAACTAGATTTATCTGGAAACATGGAGAATATTGAGAATGGGGAACCATTTCAGAGAACATAGCATATGAAAAGGCTCCATGGCAGAGCAAGCAGGATGTAATCCAGGAATCGAAAGGTCACCATATGAATGGGGAGAGTAGCCTCGTAAGAAAGGAAAGAAGCCTTCCTTATGCCACCTACTCACATTTAATGACATGATCATTTTACAAATGTCTTTTTTTTTTTTTTTAGATAATGTTTCACTCTGCAACCCAGGCTGAAGTGCAATGGCATTGTCTTGCTTCACTGCAACCTCCGCCTCCCAGGTTAAAGCAATCTCCTGCCTCAGCCTCCTGAATAGCTGGAACTGCAGGTGCATGCCACCATATCTAGCTAATTTTTGTATTTTTTAGTAAAGACAGGGTTTCACTATGTTGGCAGGCTGGTCTAGAACTCCTGATCTCGAGATCCACCCAACTTGGCCTCGCAAAGTGCTTGGATTACAGGTGTGAGCTACCACACCCAGGCTTATTTTAAAAATGTCTTTGTCCATCACTAGACTTAAAGATCCATGTGAACAAGGCCATGGCTGGTTTTGCTCACCACCATATCCAGGCACTTGACAGACATTAGTAGTCAAAAAATATTTTGAATTAATGAATAAAAGTGTTTATATATATATATATATATATATATATATATATTATTTCTAATTTAAACTCATTTTATCATAAACATCATTTAATCAAGATTCTGATAAGCTAGCAAAAATTCCTTACTCATTTTATAAAATTATGCTATAAAGTATGCATAATTCCAGAAGATTTTTTTTCCAAATAAAACCAATTCTTTTTAGTACCAGAGCACTCACATTTTGCAAGTCTTAAAAAATAAAATAAGAAAGCCTCTTCATGTGTGTAGTAATACTATTAGCTGCCTATCCAATATCCATTCCCTACCCTCATCCTTACCATAATGATGGTTTAGGTATTCATACTTCTCCCTTTTGACTCAAGGAAGGCTAAATTATCTTGATGTGTCTAAATTACCTATTATAGACTCACACTCCTTGTTAGTGAATGGCTTGAGATAGACACATAATCCAGTTCTGGCCAATGAGACATAAGAAGAGGCTTCTGGGAACTTAATCATTCATACAGAAGAGATGGTCCTTTTCTGCCTCTGTACATAGTTGTACCTGGTTGTGCAGTCATCTTGCTACCAACATATGAAAGGGCAGAAACTCCAGAAAACTGTAGAGATCACAGTTGGAATCCTGTTACACTATGCTTGGAGCTGCCCCACCTCTGGATTTCTTGCTTCCTTTTTTGCTTAAGTCTGTTTGAATCAGGAATCTGTTTTTGCAGCTAATTTCATCCTAACTAATAGAAAAATATATTTTTTTGCTCCATGTTCCTCAAATGATAAAAATTTATTCAGCTAATTCAGTGAGTATTTGTATGCCAAATATGTTACAACAGTATTCACTATATGAACCTAAAAAGCAAACCATTTAATTAAAAATCTAGGGAATAATTTTAGAAGAAATTTTTCGAGCTGAAATTTATGAAAATGAATGAATAATTATGAAAGTAATTATTTGGATTACTAAAAATACTTCACCTTTGGCAATTAATTGTACTTGCTCAGTAGAAGAGAACTACCATTTATTATTATTATTTTGAGAAAGGGAATCTGTCTTTACAGAATTTTTTTTTCCTAACTGAAAGGCTGTCAAATAGTTTATGAATTTTCAAGGAATTAAAATGTAATAAAATGCCATGGCATAAGTCTCTTGCTAAGGCCAACATTTTACAAAAATAACTTATAATCAAAATTATTATCATTATGTTAACCAGAAAATGCCAGAAGATTGGGCTAAATTTGTACCCATCTTATTAAATACCTTAAAGGTGCTTTTCTGAATAAATCCTAGAGCTAAATTTGCTGGCCTGTTGTCTTATTCTCATAAAGGTAAGGGAAAGAATGAACACCTATGTATTTGCTCTCACTGGCAATGAACATAAATATGATTTGAAAACACAATTATAGCTTGTGAATTTGTGTTCTGTGGTGTTTTGGCATTTTATTTTTAGAATGTGTATTAGAAGTACATAACCATAGGAAATTTTCTTAAGAATAATTAAATGGCCCAGATTACAGTTATAATCATATTATTGTTTTTAAAATCTATATTGATTTATAATTTACATGAACTAAACTGTACTTATTTTAAGTAGGTGTGGTTGATGCAGGTAGAACAATGTATATTCATGTGTAACTATCACAATGAATATATAGAATATTCATTGTGGTAGTTACAGCTTTCACAATTCCTTACGTTCTTTTCCAATTACAACTGAATATCCTAGCCCCAAGCCACCAATAATCTGGTTTTTTTCTTTTCACTAGAGAATACTTTGTCTGTTCTACAATTTCATGGCATCTAATATTTTGTACCTGGTTTCATTCATTTACCACAATGCTCATTCCTTTTTATTGTTGAAAAAAAAAGTCCTTAGCATAAATATATCGTAATTTTTTATCCATTCACAGGTATATGGACTTTTGGATTGTCTGTAGTTTAGCTAATTGCAAATAAAACAACTATAAACATTCACCTAAAAGTCTTTGTGTTTACATATGTTATTCATCTTGGTATAGATCTAAAAATGGAATTGCTAGATTGTATTTAAGTGTAAGTTAAACTTTATATGAAACTATCAAACTGTTTTGCCAAGTGGCTATATTATTTTGCATTCTTATCAGCTAAATATAAGATTTGCCATTGCTCCACGTTTTCACCAACACTTGGTATTTTCAGCCTTTTAGATATTAGTCATTCTAATGTGTGTATAGTGGTAACTCACCAGGGATTTAATCTGCATTTCCCTGATGATGAATAACATTGAGCATCTTTTCATGTGCTAATTGTTGATTTCTGTATCTCTTTAGTAAAATGTCTCATTCACATCTTTTGACCTATTTTTGTATTGAGTTGTTTGTTTTGTTACTGTTGAGGTTTCAGAAATGTTTATATATTCTGAACCAATGTTTTTATTAAATATGTGTTTTCTGGAATATTTTCTCTCATTCTGTGGCTTGCCTTTTCATTTTGATAATGCTGTATTTACAAGAGGAAAAGTTTTTTTGATTCAGATAAAGCATAATCATTTTCTGTTCGTATTTTTTGTGTCCTAAAAAGTATTTGCCTATTCAAGGTTACAAAGATTTTCTCCCATGTTTTCTCTAAGAACTATTATTGTTTCACTCTTTATAATCAGATCTGTGATCAATTTAAATCAATATTCATGAATTGTTTCGAAGTTCTCATCACCCATAAACATCCAACTGTTTCAGCAATATTTATCAAAAACACTGTCTTTCCTCCCATTGAATTACTTTATCAAGAATGATTTGCCCATGTATGTATAGGTCTATTACTGAACTCTCCATTTTGTTTCTTTGCTTTTTATGTGTATTTTTATTCCCATATCATCGTGTTTTGATTATTTTAATTTTATAATAGCTGCTGAAAACAAGTAGTGTAAATGGAATACTATTCAGCCTTTAAAAAGAAGAAACTCTTGTCATTTGCAACAACATTGATGACATTGGAGGGCATTATGTTAAGTAAAATAAGCCAGACACAGACACACAAATACCACATGATTTCACCTATATGTGAAATCTAAAAAATCAAACTCAAAGAAGAGAGTAGAATGGTGGTTATTGGAGGCTGCAGGAGGAGTGGGAAGACTGGGAAGGTGTTGGCTAAAGTACACAAAATATAAGTCAGACTGAAGGTATATTGTATATTATGGTGGCTATAGTCAATAACAATATATTATACACTTGAAAATTGCTAAGAAAGTAGATTTTATGTGTTTTTATGACAAAAAAAAGGTAAGTATCTAAAGTAATTCATCTGTCAATCAGCTTGGTATAGCCATTCCACAATGTAGGCATATTTCAAATCATCATGTAGTATACCACAAATATATACAATGTTTGTCAATTTAAAAAAATAAATAACAATAATTAATAATAAATACCAAAATACAATTTTTTGAAAGAAATCAGGTAGTATAAATCCTCCAAGCTTGTTCTTGTTTAAAACTGGTTTGCCTATCTAAGTCCTTTGCATTTCTGGCATTTCCACATATATTTTAGAAATATCTTGCCAATTTATGCCCTTTCCCTCAAAGAGAAAGCCAGCTGGAATTTTGATGAGTATTGTGTTGACTATATAGCTCAATTTGCAAGAAACTGGCATCATAATAATTCTGAAGTTTCCAGTCCATGAACATGGTATATCTCTTGGACCTTCTTTCATTTCTCTCAGCAATTATTTGTTGTTTTCACTGTACTGTATAGGTCTTGCATGTATTGTGTTAAATAAATAGCTAAGTATTTCATGTGTTTGAGTGTTGTGGTATTTGATTTTTAAATTTCACTTTGTTTTTTGCTTTTTTTTTTTTTTATATCTCTTGTCTACTTCAATCCTTTCAAGTTGGCAAAAGCACCACTCCCAATCACAAACACACAGCAGTTCATTAGTTTTATGTTTCTGAATGGCTGTTTAAAGACAATCCTAAATTATAACTTAGTTTGACTTAAATTGTAAATAATTCAAGAGTGAAGTTTAACTTGCTACTATTTTAAAAACATGTGACCTTATAGATCATCTATAAAATGTGAGAAGTGCTAAGTAATCTTTGATATTACACATAAACCACACTAAAATGCCTTTCAATAACTAAAAGCAACCATTTTGAATACAGAGAATTCTAATTCGATTGGCATAGTTAAGGCCAAAAATATAAAGTAGACATTGCTACCTTATTTATCTTCAACCCTTGCTTTAAGAGGCAAATGAACACAAAACACAGGTGAATCTTGCTTAGTTCTGAGACAGTGAAGGAATTTCCCCAGTAATTAAATATATTCACATAACCAGTTATATAAATCTAAATATAAAACCAATCCCCAGTAAGTTTTAAAATGGTACTCACCAGCTTTGTGAAAATTTGAACATTACTAATGAAAGTCTAATCATATCTTTAGAAGGGGTGAAGAGTGATAGCATTTACTGAATTGGAATTACTATTTAAATTCAAAAACTGAACATGCCCATTTGACCACAAGCCAGTATTAGTTTTAAATCAGGACTATCCAACAAAATATTCTGTCAGTCATTCATCATCTGAATTCTGGTGTATATGATCTATTAAAGTATGGCACACATAAAAAAAGCCATGTTTTTGTTTTGTAATAAATAAGGCAGTGACCGATTATTACTCATTAGCAGCTTTTTTGAGATAAGCTATGAAGTCTGCCCTTTCTGCTTTCTTCTTAATGCCAGCGAAGATCATTTTTGTTCCAGGGATGCACTTCTTGGGATTCTCCCAATACTTCATCAATGTATCCTTTCCCCATGTGATGCCTTTGTTCTTACTGCCATCTGTGTAAGAGAATACAATGAACTGACCTGTCTTCTGCCCAAGGGGACCACAGAGATTAGGCCCAATCTTGTGCTTGCCTCCCTTTTCCATGATAATGGCACTGGGCACACTTCTGAAAAAAAATCTTTTTGCCTTTCTCAATATCACCCATATTTAATTCTCTTTTTCAACACTGGCGCAATGAAGTTTCCCACTCTGAAGTCAGATGTCCCACTCTCCTTAAATTTTATTTTCTGTCACTAGCATATAGAAGTACACTGACCTTGTATCCTGCAAGCTTGCTGAATATATTCCTTAATTCTACTAGCTTTTATATAGATTCTTTAAGGTATTTTGTGCTCTTATCATGTTGTCTATAAATAAAACAGTTTTATTTCTTCCTTTCAAATCTATACACTTTTTACTACTTTTTTCTTGTGTTATCACAGGTTAGGGCCCTCAACAGCATGTTAAGCTGAAATGAAAAGAGAGGATATCTTTGCCTTGTTCCTGATCTTAGGGGAAAATAGTCCAGTCTTTCATCATTAAGTATGCAGTTAAATCAGTGTTTAGTAGACACTCTTGGCCAGATAGAAGAAATTCCCTCCTATTTCAAGTTTGCTATGAAAATATTTTTAAATAAGTGAATATTAAATTTTGTCAAATTCCTCTCTGATACCTACCGAAATGAGCATATTTACTTTTTTCATATTCTCTTAAGGTGGTAAACTATATTGTCTGTTGTTTAAACCAAGTGATATGATTTGGCTCTGTGTCCCCACCCATATCTCATCTTGAATTGTACTCCCATAATTCCTACGTTTTGTGGGAGGGATCCAGAGGGAGATAATTAAATCATGGGGTGATTTCCCCCATATTGTTCTCGTGGTTTTGAATAAGTTTCATAAGATCTGATGGTTTGATAATGGGAAATGGTTTCACTTGGTTTCGTTCTCTCTCTTGCCACCATCATGTGAGATGTGCCTTTCACCTTGCATCATGATTGTGAGGCTTCCTCAGCCATGTGAAACTGTAAGTCCAATAAATCTCTTTCTTTTGTAAATTGCCCAGTCTCAGGTATATATTTATCAGCAGCATGGAAATGGACTAATACATCAACTTTGCATACCTAGGATAAAACTCACTTGATCATGATGTATTGTTGGATTTGATTTGTTAATACTTTATGAAGGAATTTTGCATCTATGATCAGGAGGATATTGGTATAGATTTTCTTTTCCAGTAATGTCTCTGTAATGCTAGTCTCATCATATGAGAGGGGAAGTCTTCTGTTTTCTCTATTTTCTAAAAGGTTTGTGTACAACTGATATTATTTCTTCATGAAAGGTTGATGAAATTCACCAATGAGATCATTTGGTCTTGGAATTTTGTTTTTTAAAAAGTTTTTAATCATAAATTTGATTTATTTAATACATACAGAAACTTTGAGATATTAATTTTCTTCTGTCTCAGTTTTGGTAATTTATGTTGTATTAGAGTTCTCTAGAAGGACAAAACTAATAGGATAGATGTATATATGAAAGGGAGTTTAATGTCTATTAAAGATAATATATATAATGTCTATTAAAGAAAGACTATATATATATAATATTAAAGATAATCTATTAAGATGTACATATGAAAGGGAGTTTAATGTCTACATTAAACAACTCTCCACAGTTAGAGAGTTAGTGACCTGATACCTTTTGCTATTTATTTCTAATTTAATGCTTTTGTAGCCAGAAAACATACTTAACATAATTTCATTCCTTTTAAATGTACTGGGTATAGTTAAATAAGCAGCAAAGGGTCTATAACAGTGAATGTATCATGTACATTTAAAATAATTTGTGGATACCCAAATTTGTTTCTGGTATCATTGTCTTCCAGTAAAAAATATTCTTTAATATTTCTCATAGTATAGATCTGTTGTACACAAGGGCTTTATATTCTGTTTGAGAATGCTTTTATCTTACTTTCATTTTTGAAAGATATTTCCACTGTAATATAAAATAATAAGATGATCGGTTTTTTCTTTCTGCACTTTAAACATATTATTTCTCTCCACAGAATATCTGCTATCTTCTGCCTTGCATTATTTCTGAAGAGATGTCAGCTTTTATTCTTACATCTGTATCCCTGTAATTAATGTGTTTCCTCCCCTCTGGTTGCTTTTAAGCTTTTCTCTTTATCATTGTTTACAGCAATGTGATTTATGTCTTGAATTTGGTTATCTTCCTACTAGAGGTTCATTGAGCTTTTTAGATATGTGGGTTGTTCTCCATGAACTCAGGAAAAATTCTGGCCACCATTATTTCAAATATTCACATCCTTCTCAGTCTTTCTAGGGCTCCAATTATACATCTATTAGAGTGATTGATATCCCACAACTTACTGACACTCAGTCCTTATTTCAGCCTTTTCCTTTTGCTTCTCTACACTGCAATTTGGATAGCTTTAATGCTCTGTCTTGAAGTTCATTGATCTTTTTTTCTCTAATATCTAACTTGCTGTTAAACCCATTCAGTTTTTTTGTTGTTATTGTTGCTTTTTGTTTTTTTGTTTGTTTGTTTTACAGTTGATATTGTATTTTTTAGAACTAGAAGTCCCATTGGTTCTAAGTTTCCAGTTCTCTTCACATTATATTCATATTTTTCTTGAATTACATGAGCATATTTATAATAGCTGTTTAAATGTCTTTTTCTGTTAACTCTTTTGTGGTCTGTTTCTATTGATTTACTTTTCTTATGGATATAAATTACCTTTTCTGGAATCTTCATCAATCTGATACTAATTACTCCAAATGGAAACAGATATCTTTTTTTTTT
>PVKP010035391.1:0-23340 GCA_004027715.1 Plecturocebus donacophilus | reverse complement strand
GGGGTATGTGGGATCTGGTATGTGTTCACGTGTGTGTGTGTGTAGAGATGTGTGTGCATGTATGTGGGGGGGTATGTGGGATACGGTATGTGTTCACATGCATGTGTGTGCATGTGTATGTGGGGGTATGTGGGATACAGTATGCGTTCACATGCATGTGTGTGTGTGTAGGGGTGTGTGCATGTGTGTGGAGGGGGTATATGGGATATGGTATGTGCTCAACTGCATGTGGTGTGTGTGCACTCGAGTGTGCATGAGTATGCATGTATGTAGAGGTGTGTGCATGTGAGGTGTGTATAGATGTGCATGTGTGTGGTATGCATGTGGGTGTGGGGGTGAGGTATGTGTCCACACGTGTGCGTGTGTGTGCATGTGTGTGCATGTGAGATGCCCGCACTTTTTGTTGGTGACATTCTAGGGGCTCAGTGCTTCTAGGAGCAGTGCAGTGCAGTGATTTGCAACATTCCATAAAGGCCTCGCCTGCCTCGAGGACTTGCTGAACTAAACTGCTCTGAGGTCCTTCATGTTTCTCAGGCAATTTTGTACCTAGAAATCAAGGTAGGGAGGGGTGTATGTGTTTCCCTCTGCTACAATAGACAAGCAGATATGTAATGAAAACAGGGCTGGTGTGTGATTTATATGCTGCCTGGAAATCCAGCTTTGAATGTGATGAGCTGGCCTAGGTCTGAAAGATTGGAACCTGGAGGAGAAATTCACCAGGAGGACCCAGGGCAACTTCCTTTGAGGAGGAGAGAGATCTGATTGGGAGTGTGGGCAGAAACGGGCTGGCTGGCTGGGCGCCAATGCGGTCTCCCGGGGCCTCCTTTAGTGAGCCACTGATTGGCTGGGGGGCTGCATGGGGGACGCGCGGGTAGTTTTGGAGGGAGGCATCTCTTCTTCCACCTCAGCACCCATGCTCCAGGACAGTGATGGCTCAGAAAGTGCAGAGCGGTGATGGGTGGCGCCCCTTAGGATGCTGCTGGACACAGGTGACAGGAAACCAGCAGATCACTGCCTCCTTCCCTTCTATGTCCTTTCCAAGTTGATAGTGTCCTCACTTACTGTAGCGGGCCACACCTCTGTCACTGAGTCAGTCAAACTGCCCCAAACCCCAAGTGCAAATGGCTTCTATTGGATTCAGTCTCGCATGCTCAGTTAGCCACAGAGCGTGTTGTGCTTCAGCCTGTGGTGCTCCGTAGTGCATCTCCTGACACTGCTGACCCTGGGGTAGGTGCGGGGGAGTGCCAAATACAAGCCTGGCCTCTCCCAATGCTTTCACACTCCTTGGCCAGTCATGACACAAGGAACCTTTGAAGTCAGAACGTTCCCGAGCTCCTGCCCCCGCAGACAGCGCAGGAGCAGGCCTTTCCCGCCCGAGGCTGCCTTCCTAGACGTGGCCCTGTGCCACCGCGGTGCTCACCTGAGCATCTGAAATCGTTTCCTGTGCATGGACGCATGTGCATGCCTGCGCACATATGTGCATATGTGTAAAGCGCCACTGCATGGGGCCGGTGGAGCGACTGCATCCATGTGTGCACATCTATGCCCAACAGTCTCCTGGCATACAGTAAGCTTCAGATAAACGTATGAAATAAATAAAAACGAAGTAACACCTCCCCTTGGCCTTGAGCAGGGGAGGCCTTTGCTTCCTGTGACTCCTCCTGGCTCCTGGCTGCAGCATCAGACCCACAGGGCAGGGCTCCTAGTCCGTGTCTGGGCCCAGCTCTAGGCCAGTGCCCCATGCCAGAGAGTAGGGCTGGAGGCCCAGTAAGGCCCAGTCCCCAGGGCCCCTTTAAAGGTAGAAAACAATATAAGAGGTTTCTGTGCTTGGGCACGTAATGGGAGAAATACCCCAAAACTTGCAGTTACAAGCAGAGGAGTGGTTTCACACTAAGACTCCAGGCAGTTCAGAATGGGGCCGGGGGTGCTGGGAGGGCTCCAGGCTGAGGCTGGGGCGGGCAGCGGGGACAGGTGGAGGGAGGGAAGAGGGCCCGACTCGTCCGCCTTCTGACTTGGAAGTAAGGAGCCAGGGTCACCCTGAGAAGAGAAGATAAACGGAGTATGAAAAGAGGAGTAGGGGAAGGAGAGCAGTGGGCATATTTGTTTCAGGGGTCGAGATTAGTCCCCCGCATTACAGCTCTTGAATAGTTTAAATTTTAATATGAAACTATCAAGCAGAGTTCTTGGGGCAAGGTTTTATTCAGGTTGGTTGCATTTTAGTGGCTTAAAATGTCATTAAAAAATTAAAGCATGTTTACAGAAACTTAAATTCTCAGGGTGTAGCAAATAAATTGCCTCTCAAACACCCATTTTTAAGTAATTCAAAGAGAAGGGTCAATAATAAGGAGCTTGTGATGGCACAGTACCACCTCGGAAGGTTTTAAAGACAGTTTACGGGGTATACCGTGATGGTTATTCTTCTAAAAAGAAATGTCACAGATTAGGAGCTGTAAAAAGGAAGGCTGGGAATACTGCAAGAATCGGCAGGTGATTGGAACAGTATCACTAAGAACTAGTGGGTAAAGACGGCTCGTTCAGGGAATTGAATCAGGAAGATTACAGATCGGAAGCCTTGAGAGAGTGCAAGCCATGTATCTTGTGATATAAAACTACAAATGGCTTCAGGTCTCGCGGGGAGAGGCGGGTGGAAGCCTCCGTAGGGACGGAGGAAATGGGGGCCCCACAGGGGCACGCAGATGTTATTGAAGCCGTGTTGTTCTGTGTCTCGCCACATCTCCACTTTGCAAACGTATCTAGGCTCAGAAAATGAACAGCAATGTCATTCCCTGCTACTTAATGTTACAGTGAGAGGCCCTTATCCTACAGTCTTGAGAAACAGTGCTTCTGACCCCAACGTTGAGCCAGTAGCGATTGGCATGAAATACACCGTGACAGTCGCCAGTTAAAGTGGTTGGAGTTTTGTGGGCATACACGTGGGTAAAGAATGGGGCCCCTCACTCCCTCCCATGTCAGCCCCTCTCATCATCCCAAATGCCTGATGAGGAACGGACTGGAGCCTTTCGTGGCTGAGGCCTGTACGAAGGCTCTGTAGACCCACACATCCTGCTGGTGTCTATTCAAGAACCAAATCCAACGCGACTGTGCTGAACTGGGCGTTTCTTTTTCAAAATTACTAGGAGGCTTTGAAGGGAGGTCTGCGGGAGCAGGATGCGAAGGGAGAGATCTGGCCATGGTTTGCTTTCTGTGAGGATGAACTTTTCAGTCCAGATGTTCCTTGTGTGTTCCATGGATATGCGTCTGTGCGGACTGGTAGCCTCTTTATCCTTGTCCATTTCGGGAAAGGACATCAACCACATGCTAGGAGACTAAACAGCGAAGGTTCTAGGATGTTATGGGCACTGCTGGGTGCCAGGCCGTGTCGGAGACGCCGGGATTGCAGTGTTACACAGAGGTGCTGCCTTCATGAGTCTCAGAGTCTAGACATGTGAGCACTTAGCGCATGGGAAATATTCCCCAAATCACAAAGAGGATGCCAGGACCGAGGGGCAGCCCAGGACTGGGGCCGCAGGTTTGCTGCACAGAGTGGGCTCTTCCTGTGCTTGTGGTCAGCTCCCACCGCCCACCGTGAAGGTGCCAGCTGGTCCCGGAGGCCTGGCTACTCCTTGGAGAAGGTCTTCCTCCCCGTTGGCACTGACCTTCCCCTGGACTCACTGCGGCCCTGGCCTCCCTGCATAGCCTCTCTGGCCTCCCTGGTCTTCCCGGCCTCCTTGGCCTCCCTGCCACAGCTTCCATGGCCTCCCTAGCCTGCCTGCCCTGGCCTCCCTTGCCCAACCTACCTGGCCTCCCTAGCCTGCCTCCTTGGCCTCCCTGGCCTCCCTGGCGGCTCCCAGCCACTGCCTCCTTTGCTTCCCCTCTCAGGCCATTGCGAAGTCTTCATGACTCTCCACGAGGCACCACAGGAAATCTCTTCCCTCTGCCAGCTTCCAGGGCTCCCTGGAACTGGTCCCATCCCATCTACTCGCCCCTCCAGTATATCTGTGGGACCCTGTCCTTGTGTTGATCCTTCTCATGGGAGATGCCCTCCATCCTCCTCCCTAATTGTTCACATGCTACAGGATGCCTAGACCTTTTTCCCCACACCCACCTGAGGCCCTTCTTGAATGCCGTAACCCTGCGTCAGAGCTCTCCTCTTTAGGCTCCTTGCAGTGCAGAGAGCTCCATAGCAGCGTCTGTGATCCTGCGTTGCCTTCTGGATTAGGACCTGTCCTCCTGGTGGAAGATAAAACAGCAGCACTCCTACAGCCTGCAGTGCCCAGGGGCGGGCAGGGCTGAGCAGGAACAGAAACACTGAACAGAAGGCAGTCACTTGGCCAGACACGCAGGCCAGTGCACAGACAGAATCTCCTCTTGAAGCTGTTGGGGAGAGTGGAGGAGTGAAATCGCAGTCAGTCAGCCGGATGGTCAGTTGAAATCCCACCTCTGCCACCCACTAGCCTTGTGATTTGGGAAAAACCACTTAATCTTTAAACTCAGTTTCCTCAAATACAAAAGGCAGATAATAGGCATTCTCTCCTCCTGGGGATCGATAAAGGTGTAATGAAAGTATGTCTGTGAAGACTTGGATTTGTGCGTGGCACATCATGGGCACTCAATAATCGGTAGCTAATAAACATGTGGTTATTATTTTGTGCACTTCAGTCCACAGCATACACTAACAGCTGGATGATGTGCCAGATGAGTAAGCAACACCTTCTCCTCACTGTCTTGTCTGTGCCTTGGTCACGTCAACTCAGTCTTGTTCTTTTAGCTGGTAAAATTTACTGGAGTATAAAGTTGTACAGAAAGTTTCACAAATCACTGGTGTACTGCTCACTGGATTTTCATAAAGTGAGTTTCATGTGTGACCAGCACCCACATAAAGGAACAGAACTTTCCCAGCATCTAAGCCCCTCATCTCTCTTATTCAATGTCCCCCCTCCCATCCCAGGGGTGGCCACTCTCCTGGCCTCTCACAGCTCAGAGAACCTTTGCCGTTGGGGAACTTCCTGTGCAGGGAACCACATGACTTGCCCCACCCACCCGTATGCTTGTGAGATTCATCCAGCTGGTGGGAGTGTGGTCCATTCATTCCCATCTGCACAGTAGTGTCCTGTTACACATGAAAACACTACTGTGAAAATCTTCCAGTCCCTAATTCCAAAATTTACTAGAAAGCTGTTGTGATCAAGATAGCATGGTACTGGCATAAGGATAGACATACAGATCAATAGAAGTAAATTAAGCATCCAGAAGTGAACCCATACTTCCATGGTCAATTGATTTTTGACAAGAATGCCAACACCACTCAACAGGGAAAAGACAGCCATTTCAACAAATTGTGCTGGTACGACTGGACAGCCATATGCAAAGAATGAAGTTGGACCCCTACCTCACACCATATACAAAGTTAACGCAAAATGGATCAGGCACCAAAATGTAAGGCCTAAGACTATAAAACTCTTGGAAGAAAACATGGTTGTAAATCTTTGTGACCTTGGATTAAGCAGTGATTTCTTAGCTATGGCTCCTAAAGTGCAGGTAAGCAAAAAATGAATAAACAAAGTGGACTTCCTCACAATCAAAAATGTCTGTTTTAAAGGATATTATCAAAAAAGTGAAAAGGCAATTCATAGCATGACCGAAAATATTTGTTAATTGTATATATGAATCTAGTATCAAGAATATATAAAGAAGACTTACAACTTAACAGTGAAAAATACAAATAACTCCATTTCAAATGAGCAAAAGTTTTGAATATTTTTCTAAAGAAGACATACAAATATCCAATAAATACATAAAATCTATGCAACATTATTAGTAAGTAGGGAAATGCAAATCAAAACAACATTGAGAGGCCTGGCGTGGTGGCTCATGCCTGTAATCCCAGCACTCTGGGAGTCTGCGGTGGGCAGATCACCACAGGTCAGGAGTTCAAGACCAGCATGGCCAACATAGTGAAACCCTGTTTCTACTAAAAACACAAAATTAGCTGGGCATGGTGGCACATGCCTGTAATCCCAGCTACTCAGGAGGCTGAGGCACGAGGATTGCTTGAACCTGGGAGATGGAGGTGGCAGTTAGCCAAGATCATGCCATTGCACTCCAGCCTGGATGACAGAGCAAGACTCTGTCTCAAAAAAACAATGATAAAATAAAAGAAAAATGAAAAGAAAACAATGAAACAAAAACAACAAAAAACAACGAGATTACATACACATGAGGATGGCTGTGATTAAAAAGATAATAGCAAGTATAGAGGATGTGGAGACGTTGGAACCCTTATGCATTACTACTGGTGGGAATGTAAAATGGTGCAGCCACTCACTGTTAAAAAAAAATTGTCAACTTCTCAAAAAGTTAAAAATAGAGTTAGCATTAGCATATGACTCAGAAATTTCACTCCTAGGGATCTGGCCAAGGTAGTATAGCCACACAACGGTTTGTACATGGATGTTTACAGCAGTACCATTCATAGTAGTCAAAAAGGGGGAACAGCTTCCATCTCCATCAGCTGAACAGTAGATAAGCAAAGGTGGTGCATCCAGACAGTGGAACATTCAGCCATATAAAGGAATGAAGTCCATATGCAAGCTACATCATAGATAAGCCTTGGAAACATTATGCCAAGTGAATGAAGACAGACACAAACCCATGTACTGTATGATTCCACTCATCTTGAATGCCCAGAAAAGACAAATCCATAGAAACAGAAAGTATCTTATGGTTTCCAGAGGATGAGGAGAAGGGGAAAATGGACAGAGACTGCTAATGGGCACGGGGTTTCTTTTGGGGGTGGTGTAAATGTTCTGGATTAAAAGTGAAGATGGTTGAACAACCTGTAACTCTACTAAAAATCACTGAATTATACACCTAAAAGAGTGGATTTACAGTATGTGAAGTAAATCTTAATTTCACAAAGAGAAAAAAAGCAGCCTTTGAGTTGTTTCCATTTGGGGCTATTGCAGATAAAGATGCGTAAACATCCTGATGAGCATGTGTATGAGCAGGCCTTTTGATGAGCATGTGTATACATCTCTGTTGCAGGTCTGATTGCCGGGTCATGTGGAATGCCCGCAACCCACTTTACGGGTGTAGCTCAGGTTTCCAAATGGCAGCACAGATAGTATCCCACCATCATTGCATGAGCATCTCACTTGCTCCACGGTCTCACCAGCACTTGAGAGTGTCTGTCTTTTCCATTTTAATCATTCTAGTGGGAACTGTAGATGTTTCCAATTCTATCTCCCTATCCCTTGTCCCATGAGGTTCCCAAAGCTGTGTTGTTGCTGGACCTTGCTCAGTAGATATGTGTGTCAAATATGAATAGCCAGGAGGCGAGTTCCTTCCAAAATGAGTCATGGCCCCAGAATTGTGAGCTTCAAGGTGAGCCTCAGATGCAGCTAATAATTCACAGCATTGTGGCCTGCAGGGGCCAAGTCTCTGTCCTAGGAATTGGTCAGTGGTTTCCATCTGCTCTGAGGAGCACCCATGGTTCACAACAGGACTCCTCAGGGCAGGGGCAGGTTCTCCCCAACCCCATTGGCCAGAGCAGCCTGGCCTAGCTCTATCTTGTGTTTTAGGAATCTTCTCTAGAGGGTTTCATTTGAAGACAGAGCTATGATGTATTTGCCCATCACTAGGTCCATTTCTTTCTATTGTTCTTAGATGGTTTTGTTAGGGTCAGAGCCCTGATTTCCATTTTCTTCTGATTCACGTTGTCCTTGGATTCCCAGCTCCAGTAGGTGAATTGAACTCCCAGCTGATGAAGGTGAATTGCTTCTGTGACGTGGATGAGGCAGGGGGCTGTGGAGGAGGCACAGGCTCTGGCGGGCAACAACCCAGAGCCACATGGCTGCCCTGGCAACATTATGTTGTCAACAACCAAGACCCAAGAGTTCAAACCCTATTTTCTCTGAGAGTCAACTGTTCAAAGTCACATGTACATCAGAGTGCACTGAGTGCTGGGAGAGCCATAAGGAGCCTTTCCACATGGGGCTCAGCAGTCTGGAGAGGGTCCCAGCCACAGCACTGGGTTTTGTTGCAGAAACCCAGCCAAGCTCACGACAGGTGACCACAGACTCGCAAGCCAGCTGCCTGGGAGCTGCAGCAGGTGCTGAGCCAGCACTGGGTGGGTCAGCCAGCAGAGCAGGAAAAACACTGCGGATCTGTTTTGTGGGTATTTCTGTGTGTGTACACGTGTACATGTACATGCATGAACATATATGTGCATGTATGTAGTTTGAACATGTTTTCACATACATGCACATGCGTGCCTGAGAGTGATTTCACCTGTTCGTGTGTACATGTGTGTATAAGTTCACATGTTTGTGTGTACATGTGTCCGACAGTAAGTTCACGTTTGTACATGTGTGTGTCAGAATAAGTTCATGTGTTTGTGTGTACGTGTGTGTGTCTGAGAGTAAGTTCACATGTTCATGCATGTGTCTGAGAGTCTCAGAGTAAGTTCACATGTTTGTGTGTACATATATGTGTGTCAGAGTGAGTTCGCCTGTGTGAGAGTCTCAGACTAAGTTCACGTTTGTGTGTACATGTATGTGTGTCAGAGTGAGTTTGCCTGTGTGTGTACATGTATGTATGTACATGTGTGCTTATGTGTGTGCATGCATTCTTGTGCATGTATTTAGGTGTGCAAATGTGTTTACATGGAAAATATATGTGAAGGTGCCCTCCCAGTATTACCTATGTGTATGTGTGTGCACTGCTGTGCATGTATGAGCATGTGTGTGTCTCTGTATATAATGTGCACCCATATGGGGGTGCTCTTCCAGTATGATGTGTGTGTATGTGTGTGAACATAATGTGTGTATACAGGGCACATGCGTGGGGTTGCCCTTATAGTGGGTGCTCTTCCGGTATGATGTGTGTGTGTGAACATATGTGTGTATGCAGGGCACATGCGTGGGGTTGCCCTTACAGTACAAGTTGTAGCTGCTGCGTCATCTGCTTGTTTCTGAGATGTAGGCAGCCTCCTGGTGAGTGGTTTCTGTGAGCGTGTGCAGAGGTCGTGTTGAGAGTGAAGATGTATTTGTCTTTAATTACAGTGAGGATGTCGGTGAAGCAGCAGGGCTGTGGGGCATGTTGGCATCGGCCTGGCTTTCTCACCTCACAGCTGAGTCTGCTGCAGGTAACTGGGAGGACCCCACCCGGGGCGATTTTTTGTGGAATGTGCATGGCCGTCCCGCTTCCTGGAGCAGGACACTCTGAGGGCAGGACTCATCCTCCCAGAGCCTCCCTCGCCCTCCAGCCCAGTCCTTTTGCCATGATGATCCTGCCCCACGTCTCGGGGAGAGGCAGTCCCTTTCCGTCTTTCTGGTATGTTCACCTCTGCAGCCATTTGTGGAGAGACTACAATGGATTTGATGTGATGAATCACAAAATCACACCCTTTATTCAACAACTCCACATAAATAGCAATTCCATTTGGAATGAATTGGACCCATGCGGTGAGTTAGGGGCTCATTAGGGTAGCAGAGCTCATTCCTTTATCATATTAAGTTTATTTAAATCACACAGAATGTTCATTTTTAGAAACAATTCATACTTACCTTAAGGAATCATCAGCATTGCTCCAGGAAACACAATACAATACCATTTTTAACAGGATTCCCACGGTCTGCAGTGGTGTGACAACGCGATTCCATTATGCCTTTCCTATGGGGACAACCCATAAAGACTGATTATACATTAAAAATGGCATTAAAGAAAGACCGCACATCGCGGATCTGCCTCCCTGTGGCTCTAAGTGCAGAGCCACCCTCTCTCTGCTCGGGTGCACCCATGCTAGGCTTGCCTTGATGTGCCCTCCTATGAGGACACACAGACTTTCTCCGGCTTCGGTCAGAGCAGCCGTGACCACAGAAGTTTGCCAGGGATGCCTTGAACTTTGGCAACAAGAATGTGCATTTGGGCATTGGTGTTTCAGAACTTGGATCTGCTCTAGAAAATCTATCCACCCAGGGCCAGGATGATCTGGGCAGATGCAGGCTTTGTCCTCTAGTGAATTCCCACTGTGTGTGTCGCCCAAATTCCAAACTCAGTAGAGAATCTCTCAGGCCTTTTTATGATTCAGAAGAAAGAAATCCTGGAGAGAGAGGCTCCAGGGGCAGAGGTGGAGACGGGGATGACACAGTCCTCCAAGCAGAACTGTGTTATCATCACCACCAGTATATCTGGGTGTTCTGCACACACACTTTTATTAAACAGCAGAAGGATCTTTTAAGAGAAACAATGAGAGTCTAGACAGAAGCTTGAGTGTTTTCTTAACTGAGCCACAACTGAGAACAAATGGAACACAGGGGGCCTTTTCGCTGTCACAGGGCACTGCTCTGGTCTAAAACTCCTATTTTTGGTAGCATCCCACCTGATGACATGCAGTCTGCAACTTGTGCATCAGAACCATGCTTTCCAGAAGCCCCTCGTGTAAACTCGCATGCTTCTCTGGTGGCTCCGCTTGAGGTCCCCCAGTCTTGGCACCCCCACTTTGGTGCTCTACCCTGGGGGCAGGTGGCCAGGGGCTCTCCTCGCACAGCTGCTGTCAGACAAGGAGGGTGAAATGCCAGGGAGCTGTGGTCAGCCCATCCTCTGGGCGACAACACTGAGCACACGCAGGGTGCTGCCGTCCTCCTTGTCCAGGGCTGGTCCCCACCTCAGTTTGGGGCCTGACGAATGGAAATGTCACTGGAGATGGATTTTCAATTTAATCAAAAGAAAAACTTATCTCTGGGGCTTTCCAAATGTAAGGTCATCCCCTGATGAGTCTGGGAGAATGTTGTTCAGTTTAGCTTTCCTCTTGGGTGTGTGTGGGTGTTGTGTTCATGGGTGAATGGGCGTCCTGCAAGCCATAAGCTAATCCTGAAAAGGTCGGATTGACTCTGGAGTGGACCAGTTCTGTGATGGAAAACAGGAGTCTTTTCTGTAAAGGGCCAGGGAGTAGTATTTTAGGCATCGTGACCACGCAGCCTCTGTCCTAGTGACAACACTGCCATTGTAGCACCAACGTAGCTGCAGGCAGCACTCAAGCAATGGCAGTGGCTGCCCTCCTGCAGAAATATTCACACACCAGGTGGCAGGTCCCTTCCAGCTGAGGTCCAGAGTTTGCCGACTGTTGGGTGAGCCAAGAGACGCTTAGGTGTGTGTGACTTTCACTAAGACCACACAAGATCATGCAAAAGCCAATTCCAGTCCACGGCTCCCTTCGAGTGGGAAGTAAATGTTATGCTCTCCGGGACCTGGTCTGCGCACAGCAGACTTTTGGTGCAGATTCACTGAGTTTCTTCTTGTGATAGCTGTTATTCGGATAGCTTAGATGAACAGGAAGAGATAAAATTCATGAGAGAAAACGCCGCTCTTTTGCATTCTTGTTCCAAATCGCATCTTTGTTTCAGCAGAATGGCCACGCTCTTTGGATGGGCTTGGATTTCAGGGGGAGAGGGAACCACAGAGCACCCCTCGACTGTTTGCGATCGTCTTGGACTGACAGCTGTGCTGGAATCTGAGAAGGCGCATTGAGGGTGTGAACATGCAGCTACCTGCGTGTTAATCACGGAAGACAAACTCCAGCCATTCTGTGCTGGCAGAGCCTCACTGACTCTAGTTACACGATAACAGCGCGGCGCTGGATTTTAGGAATTAGGCCTCCGAGATCCATTAGCTGTGTGGTGTGCCATCGCTGAATGAATGGCCGTATTATTATCAAGGTAATTCAAAACAAATTTCAAGCTGCGACAATAAAATCGTTCTTGTAGTAGGCTGGGGTTTGTGCTGAAATTGCCAGTTGGAATGAGAACAGTTCTGTTTTCAAGCTGGAGTTTTGGTGGACTCATTTTACTGACTTGTTTTCATTAAATTCTGAACAAATTTTTTATTAATGTGATAATATCAGACTCGGGCAAACTGTGATTATTGGTTAATAATGAAGCGGTATCTTTCACCCCATTTAGCTCCTGGGTGGTTTTTGGTCTAAGATTATACTGTTCTCATCTGTGTCCAAGATAGAGAAGAATACTCAAGAATTCACACCAAGACTCTATCCCTGGGCGGAGCTGGTCCCAAATCTAGGACCATCCTTTCAACATCCTCATGTTACTGGCACCTGCTCCCGAGTCGCATTTCCATCCCCCTTGCCCATGCTCAATGCCATCAGTACCCATGGAGAAATATTTTTCAGTGGCAGAGGTGTAGATAACTTCTTAAATCCTTTATCTTATTTCTAATGCTAAGGGGATAGAAGAGGAATTTGTAGCTCTCTGGGGCTGCCTGGCCATCCCCGGAGCCCAAACTGGCTGCAGCCTCTGGGCCTGCCCCCACCTCACCTGTATTGCCTCACTCAGTGCAGGAGACGCTCCAGAAATACCTGTCAGGCAAACTAATGAAGGTCATGGTAGTGATCGTGTTTTGAGAAAGCCTGTGGGCTTTGTCACACAGCACAAGGAAATGGTCCAGGAGAGCGTTGAATAGCATCCCGCACATCCCGTCTTTGCCCAGTTCCCACGACACATGTCGACTCGTTGTAATAACAAGAAGTCATTGCCTGCATTTACCAAAATGTCCCTGCAACACACACAGCAGCCTCCCCAGAAGGTCTCACCTCTGGAGTGGCCAGCATGCCACGGTCCCTGTGGTGAGCGAGGTCGCTGGGTGGGGTCGCTGGGTGTCTTTGCTGGCTGCCGGCTGGCTCCAGCCTCGCGATCCCTCACTGATGAATCACCAGCTGTGCTAAGTGGCTTTAAAGACTAAATTCTTTTCTTCCTGTCAGGCAGACCTGGGAGAAACCCAACAGGGAAGCAAAAGCACTGCTGGGCCAGACTCAGCTGCTCACGCCTGCAATCCCAGCACTAAGGGAGGCTGAGGTGGGCGGAGCATGAGGTCAGGAGTTCGAGACCAGCCAAGCCAACGTGGTGAAACCCCATCTCTACTAAAAATACAAGAAAATTAGCTGGGCGTGGTGGCTTATGCCTATAATCTCAGCTACTCAGGAGGCTGACGCAGGAGAATTGCTTGAATCTGGGAGACAGAGGTTGCAGTGAGCCAATATTGTGTCAGTGCACTCCAGCCTGGGTGACAGAGTGAGACTCCATCTAAAAAAAAAGAAGAAGAAAATTTTTTAAAAAAAGCACTGCTGCTCGTTGGAATGCTGATGGCCATCACCGGGGCCAGACTGAGGGGGAGGATGCCCAGGAGCCACCTGCGAGACACAGCATGCTGTCGGAAAAGAGGCAGTTTCACTGGTCTGATCCAGCAGTTAAAGATCACCCTGTTAGATTCTCCTTCTTTCTTAAAATTCATTTTTTTATTTAGACACAGAGTCTCACCCTGTAGCCCAGGCTTGAGTACAATGGTGCGATCTTGGCTCACTGCAACCTCCACCTCCCTGGTCTGAGAGATTCTCCTGCCTCAGCCTCCTGAGTGGCTGGGACTACAGGCGTGCGCCACTACACCTGACTAATTTTTGTATTTTTAGTAGAGACAGGGTCTCACCATGTTGGCCAAGCTGGTCTTGAACTCCTGACCTCAAGCGATCCACCCACCTCAGCCTCTCAGAGTGCTGGGATTACTGGTGTGAGCCACCGCACTAGCCAGATTCTCCTTTCTCCCTGCACATCCAAGCTGCCCATGCCGCTGGCTTCCCAGGGCCTCTCGCTTGCCAGTGCGGTGCGCACCAGCTGACCTGACCCTCCTTGGGTGAGGGAGAGGCCCTCAGCTACATGCACTGCAAACCTCACAGCACCACGTCTGAACCACGAACCCCTCCACCATCGACATCCAACCTATTCTGCCATCAGGCGCTAGGCAGCCCAAGTTCCCAGCAGTGTTTCTATATGTGTGGGGGGGGGATCGACTCTGCCACAGGAACTTCGGAGTCGCTCACTTGCTCTGCTTATCTGGTGAGCAGAGACAAAGGAAGACCCTCTGTAGCAGAAAACCCTGGGAACCAGTGCCATCAGCGTCACAGACAGAGACCCCCTTCACCTGCGGGTGCTTCCCGATTTTATCAAGGCCCAGGTAACAGATTTAAAGAGCACGTAACTTTTAAAATTGTTATGTTAGTTTTGGGGGGTACACGTGCAGGTTTGTATATTGCCTGATGTCTAAATGTACACCCTCAAACCGTGAAGATCCTAGAGCCAAACCTGGCAAATATTCTTCCGGGCGTGTGACTCCAACCATTGTGTGTGAGGAGTTTTGCATTGGTTTAAGCTCATTTGAAACTTTGTAGGCGCGCCTCACAGTTGTGGTGGAAATTATCCCGGAGATGTTCCAGACGCCAAAGCCATGTTGTTAGGAGCCACAGCTCAGACGCCCAGGGCCCAGCCCTGGCCGAGGCTCCCAAGCAGGTTACTCACCCTGCCCTGCACTCTAGCACCGTCATGTGGAAGATGAAGGTCACAGCAGCCTCACATGCAGGGCCCTGGCGAGGACTGAGTGCGTGGAGGCCTGGGAATGCTGCCCAGCAGGGCTTAGCTCCTGGGAACAGGAGCCATCAACAGGTGCCCGTGACCACCTCGCCATGAAGGCAATGCCCCGGATGGAGCCCAGGTCTCAGCCTGGGGAGGCCTCAGTCTGTCCCTCCGGGGATAGTGCCGGCCCTTGCAGCAGGAGCAGCTCAGGCCGTCTGGACATCTGTGCTGGGTCCTGCAGCTGTCGGACATGGAGCCAGCCGGCCTCTTACTCTTGGGAGAGTAAGCCAGGTGGGAGGGACAGATGGGGGGATCACCCCTGTGACCAGCCATTTGTACCCAGATGACCAGGGAGGGGATGTAGTTTTGTGATCCTGGAGATCAAGCCATTGCTTATGCCCCGGGCCCAGTCTCCACCCACAGGCAAAGCCTCTGAGGAGCCCAAGCATTGCAGGAATCATCCTGTCACCATAATTCCATAGAGCTGCCCCCACCCCATCCCTGAGACCTGGTTGCACAGAACCAGGAATTCAGAATTATCTCTTTTCGTCATTTGGTAAATATGGGGAATCCAGTGACAACTCTGTTCACGTCCTCTGCATCCGGTGACCACACAACCCACGCTTGTAGGATGGGAACTGAGGCGGAGGCTGTGCTGGGTGCACCACAGGACTCACACCTTGTGTTTCCACCATAGCCCTAAGGGGAAGCACAGGCGTCATCCCCGTTTCGCAGCCACATGGCATGTGCAGGCAAAGCCAGGGCTGGAGGCCCCGGTGAGTCCCTCCTCCCGTCTCCTCCGAGTGGCCTGTGTGTGTCCAGTGCACTTACAAAAGGAGTGACACCTCAGGAGAGTCCGGTGGAAACACAGTGGCAGGTGGGTTTCCGCCTTTATCCTGGTGGGTTCCATTGAGTGTAGACCGTGGCCCATGAGCCCACGCGGGCCCACTGCCTGCGTTCACAATAAAGTGTTGTTGGAGCCCACGCGGGCCCGCTGCCTGCGTTCACAAATAAAGTTTGGTTGGCGCTCAACCAGGCCTGTTTGCATCCTAGCCAGCTTTTGTGCGACGAAGACAGAGCTGCGAGAGACTAATTCAGTCACAAAATGAGCATATTTACCGTCTAGCCCTTTTCAGAAAGCATTTCTGACCCCTGGACAGGAGCATGGACAGGAAGAGAAAAACGAAGCAGCCCGCGGAGGTTTAGAGCTGCTCTCCCGTGCCGAGGAGCTGGCCCTTCTCTGGGCCCGGGGGGCTGCCCACACCGTGTTTCTGAGCAAAGGCCGTGACTGTGATGGCGGTGAGGCCGTGTCTGGAAATCCCGACCCCGGGGCTCCCAGCGAGAGACGGACCTTCGTGTGAAGCGGCGGTTTGTAGCTTCTTTTATCTTCAGGACAGTCATTGCCTGGGAAACTGGGGGGATTGGTCCCAGCCCACCTCGTACACCCCAGACTTGGTGCAACACGCAGAATGTGAGCACAGAATGGTCGCTTCGGCCCGGCCGCCAGGCCTGCAGCGCAAGGAGAGTCCCCGCGGAATGCCACCGCTCAGACCCTTTGGGGCTGAACAGAGCAACGCAGGAATCTGTTCCAGCTGCTCCCACCTTGCCATGGGAATGGTTCTCTGATTTATTATTTTAATTACAGGCGTTTAAGCTTTAATTAAAAAGTTAAATAACCTCTCTTAATATGTAAATCGTGGTTCAGTGAATTATCACACATGGCCAGATGCACACTCGTTGGATGGAAGAGCACTGGCCTGTCCGGGACCACGGTCCCTGCATCTTCACTGCTCCTGAAGCAGCAGGACCCACTGGGATCCACCCAGGGATGCTGACTGAAGCCCTCCAGGAGCCCAGCAGGCTCCAGGGGCACTAGTGGCTCTGGACCGTGCTCACAGCCGCGTCTGGCGGCACCCGGAGCAACCTCTCCTGACCTGTGAATCTACACGAGGACCCGCCGGGAGCCCAGGTGTGCCACTGCCCTGCAGCAGCTGTGCCGCCTCCAGGAGTCAGCCAAGGCTCCATCCCTGCCTGGACACTGTCGTGAGGATGCTGCTGGCGGAGCTCAGCTGCCCGGGGTGAGGGTCTCTGGATGCCCCCTCTGTCCTCATGGGGTTCTCCGGCCACACATGCACTGTTGCCTCCCACCTGATGGGACGACCCTCACCTTGTCCCTGTCACCCATCAACTGCCCGCCACTGATGTTGGCTCAGCCCTTTCTCGGGTGCACAGCACACCCGGTGGGTGGCTGGTCCTCTGCTTCCATGGTGCCTCGGGCTGAGTCTCCTGCTGCAGCATCACTGGGCTGCTCTGGCCTCCGACCGACACACTCACCCACTTCTTCCACCCCTGCGTCGTCCCAGGCTTTGCGCCCTTGCCGGGACCACGTGGCTCACTCCTCTGCTGTTTGCCACCGTGTCTGACCGTGAGCCACCTCTAAGGAAGGCATATAGGACCAAGGGTTTTCGCCTTTCCGTTGCTTTTGGTTCTTCCAAAGGTTTTGAAAGCAGTTGGAAAACACTTGTTATTTTCTTAGGGACCATTTTTCAGCTTCTCTACCAAGGATGAAGAGTTGGAGTAAAAATTAATTGCATACTGGCAGAGTAAACATCCACCTATTTACCAGGAGCTGGAGACTTTCAGCGGTTGCCGACGCAGAACACTCATTTTTATTAACCCCGTTTCCTTTAGTGTCACTTTCCACTGATGTGGACTGGCCCCGCACGTGGACGTGGGGAGAGAGGAGAGCTCTGCACTCTGCAGCGCTCTGGCATCCTGCAGGACAGGACAAGGTGGCCCTGAGGACCCGTCGGTGCACAGAGTGCCCATAAAACTTTAGCAATGGTACATATTTACCCAGATACCACTAAATCATTTTCTAATTTACCAGTCATTGCTTGAGAGGCCAGAAAGATTGAAAGCCCATGGAACTGAGCAGGGCCGATTCTGTTGGGAGAAGGGGCCACCCAGACACTGAGTCGCTCGCTCATGGGCAGCTTTGGGTCCGCACCACTTTGGGGAGTTCTGGGTTTGTGTGGGAGGCAGGTGGCCCATGGATAATGCAGGAATGGACAGCGCGTCTTCCTCCCAGCGTCCTCAGCACACGGCTGTTGCCAATGGTGGTGGTGGGCTTGCCTGCCTCGGGGGAGCTGATGGGAGGAGCGGGGAGCTTTGTGGACCCTGAGGAGCTGTGAGATGAGAGCAGCTGCTCCAAACGCCCATGTCCGTTAGCATGAGACTCAATCTGTCACCTAAATCCCACCAAGCTGCCATCCAAAAATCACCATTTAGTGTATCTGCTAATGTGGTATGCTTCAAATGCACAGAAAATTCCGAAAGCCGATAGCACACAACTGGGCACCTGTCTCCGAGCTCCCGGGATCAGCCTCTGTAAGCCCTTCTAGGAGGGACAGCAGCGGTCATCTAAGCCTGTTAGGGCTGCTGTGACTGCAGGCAGACGGGGCGGCTTAGAGACAGCAGAAATGTGCTTCTCGCAGTTCTGGAGGCTGGAGTCCAGGTCAGGGACCAGCAGACTGAGTGTGGAGTGAGGTCCCACTTCCTCGTTCATAGCTGCTGCCTGCTCACTGTGTCCTGGCGTGGCTAGGGACAGGGATCTCTCTGGGGCCTCCTTTATCATGTGATTAACCCCATTCAGGAGGGCTCCACCCCGGTCCCCTTCCAAAAGCCCCACCTCCTGATATCATCACCTTGGGGGTTAGGTTTCAACATACGAACTTTGGGGACACAAACATTTAGCCATAGCACCAACAGACTTTCACAGACCATGCTGGGTCCTCCCCTGGAAGGAGGAGGGCAGAGGGGAAGTAAACTGGAGGCATATGGAAATAGGCCGGGTATGGTGGCTCACAGCTGAATCCCAACACTTTGGGAAACTAAAGCCGAAGGATTGCTTGAGGCCAGAAGTTTGTGACCAGCCTGGGCAACACAGCAAGATCCTGTCTCTAAAAATATCAAAAAGTTAGCCAGGGATGGTCATGCACACCTATGGTCTCAGCTGCTTGGGAGGTTGAGCCAGGAGGATCCCTTGAGCCCAGGAGTTCAAAGCTAGAGTGAGCTATGATTCCACCACTGCAATCCAGCCTGGGTGACAGAGTGAGACCCTATCTCTAATAAAAATAAAATAAAATATATTTAAACATTTTAGGTAGTCATAGAGGAGATGAAAATAAGAGAATTAATGCTTATTGTTAAATACTTTTTTATGGAAACCTAAGGAAAGAAAAGCAAAGGTCTAGAGGCAGCCTTTAAACAGATGAACCTTTCCTGTGAGAATATAGTGTTGCAGACACGGTGATAGGGTTTGGCTGTGTCCCCACCCAAATCTCACCTTGAACTGTAGTTCTCATAATTGAGTGATGGTGGTGTCTTCCCTTATGCTGTTCTCATAACAGCAGGTTCTCATAGGATCTGATGATTTTATAGGGGCTTTTCCCCTTCGCTCGGCTCGCATTCTCCTTCCTGCCGCCATGCAAAGAAGGATGTGTTTGCTTCCCCTTCCATCATGATTGTAAGTTTCCTGAGGCCTCCCAGCCATGCTGAACTGTGAGTCCATTAAACATCCTTCCTTTATAAATTATCCAGTCTTGGCTATGGATTAGCAGTGTGAGAACGGACTAGCACATATGGCCAAACGTGGACCTTTTTCGTGAGGTCTGGAGGATACTACAGCAAACTCACGTGTTCCCCTGGTCTTCCCACCTTCCTGCTCCAGCCTGGGGACCCTGGTACGTGTTCCTTTGGCCTGGAAGGTGCTTCCCCACACAGCTCCGTCCTGCGCTTCCTTTGGGTCTTGGCTCAGACACTGCCTTTTAGTGGGGCTCTCCTGACTCCCAGCCTTAAGCTTGAGCTGTGCTCTTCCGTCCAAGATGCTGGGTCTCCTGGCAGCCACGCTCCTTCCTGGGAGGTTGCAGCTCACACACCCTGTATTGCACACATGGGTTTTCTTCACTGCTTTGTCCCCCAGTGATAGCAGAAAAGGCTGGCGACTTTTCTGCTTGGTCACGAGTGTACCTCCAGTGCCTGACACACAGTAGTCCCTCCATCAAGACTCAACAGATGAAAGCCCAAACCTGAAATCTGAAATCAGTGACCCAGTTGAGGGATGGCTGGACTGCATGGATCATGGGGGCAGCAAGCCAGTTTGTGCTCTCTGGAGCCTCAAAGATTCCAGGGTTCAAATCCTGGCCCCACCACTTGTCTTCCTGCGGGTGAGCAACTGACCTTCCCCGAACCTTGGTTTTCTCATCTGAAAAATGGGCCTCATATCCCTCACCTTCTGGGGGTGGGGGGGTGTAATGATTAATTGAGATAAGAGATGCAGAGTTTCCCGAAGACTGCCTTGCACATAGTAAGTGCTCAATTAATGCTAGCTCTGATTTTCCTGTAATTCTCATTTTAACTCTTATTTGGAGACAATTTTATACTTAGAGGAGTTGCAAGAATAAAACCAAGAAGCCTCTTATTTTCTTCATGACTCGTCCCCTGTTATTTCCCGTGGGTCCTGTACACAATGCCTGCTGTAGTCTCTCTGCCTCCTCTTCCTCTCTCTCACCTCTGTCTCAGGATACACACACGATATTTTCCCTGAATCATTTGAGAATTAGTTATGGATATTACACCTTTGCCCCTAGATACTTCAGGCTGTATTTCCTAAGGAGGGGATATACTTTAACTACTATGCAATTACTAAACTTAGGAAATATATCAATGATACGAGATTCATATCTAATCTAGATATTCCAGTTGCGCCAACTGCCTCAAAAATGATTCTTGTGAGGGCAACCTCCTGCTAATCCAGATGCCCTCCCAGAGCAGCCATTGCATGTACTGTCATGCCCTTTCATTGGTGTAGTCTGGAACATTCCGGGGCCTTCCTTTATCTTGCCTAACGTGGTGTTTCTGCAGAACGGAGGCGAGTTGGAGAGTGCCTCCAGTTCAGCCTGGCTGATGCTTCCTGATGAAGCTTTTGTGATTTTCATCAGTGTTATCATTTCAGAATTGAGGGTCTCATTCGAAAAGTACAAGGCTGGTTTCCTGGGTAAAACATTCATGTCTTTAGCCAACCGGTCACTGTCTCAGCACCGGTCTTACGTGGCCTGTTGCTTGCTGGAGTGACACGAATGGTTACTATGGTGCCGTTACGCATGGGGAGTTACAGGGAAAATGAGCTGCTCGCCTAAAACAAGTGCAGCAAAATATTGAGAAATATCTTGAGCCTGTCACTCAGGGAGCATTGTAGAAGATTCTGGAGAAGGCATTGAGACTATAATTCTACTTTAATGAGCTGGGCTACCTAAAATCTGTGGTACAGCGAGAGAGGCTGTTTGTATGCACCTGAATGTACGTGCCTTACTTAAAATTCGGAAAGAGGATCTTCAGGTGCCAGAATTGCTTGTAAGCCTGGTGAAGAGGAAAAAGCCACTTCCCAGCCCAGACAGGAGAGAGTGCCGAGGTTGGGAGCAGACAGGCCTGGCTGCAGACCTGCACTTTGGGCTTCAGCGGCCCCGATGCTGCCTCGAGCTTGGCCCACGCTGCTTCTCCCCAGAGGCCGGGTCTTCCCCACACACCCTGCTCTCAAGGACAGGAATGAGAGGGGGGTGACGAGGCACATTTCCTTTGAATCCAAGTTTTGACATTCGTGGCTTTCTTTACCCGTCACTCTGCCCTTTAAAGGGTCGTGGTGTGTGGGAATGGGATGGATGATTTTGCTTTTAACAGTGGTGTTGGGCTGTTGATCCAGAACCCCATTTCCAGAAAAGTGATGCCAGAGTATATGGGGCCGCCTCATGGCAGCGAGGAAAACGTGGGAAGTGAGATCCTTGAACCACGGCTTGTGATGATGTCACCGTAATAAATGCTAATGACTTTCTCTGCTGCGCCAGGGGGTTGCTGCTGTTGTCTTCCTCTTCCAAGTGTGTTGCATTTGGATATGTAGTGGCTGTTAGGAAGTTTGACAGCTTCTCCTAAGAAAATGTCAGCATGGAGGCGCTTAAGTGGGTCTGTGTGGGTGCAGGGCTGCAGGGAGGCGGTGCATTTTGTAGCTGGAAGATTCGCCATGTGTGTGTGGGGATGTGGAGAGAGTATGGGGATGTGGACACCTGGCTACTGCCTGGCTCCTCTCCGAGGGGACGAGGCCTGTGCAGGGGGTGGCCCGACAGGGGTTTCTTCCCCATGTCCTCGGGGTGGCCATCTAAATAACCCGCCTGCAGGCCCTTTCCCATGTACAGCCTCTTCCTTCAGGAACACTGGCTCTGAGGATGCACTGGCTGTTTGTTCTCTGTGGTGTTTGCCTTACGGGTGGTCTGAAATGGAATTTGGACCCTGGTTCTTTCACAGCCTTTTGATGTTCGGGAGGACCCTGGCATCCTCAGCCATACTCAGGTGCATGGCTGCTGTTGGCTCAGAAGGACACTCGCCATGAGTCAAATGTAGACAGTGCTGGCCTTGACCTTGGGTGAGCGTCTCCTTGATGCCCAGAGGGTATCTGGGTCATAGGTTTCCAGGTGCCAGGGCAGGGAGTGACTGCAGGACCCAGCTCCATGGGCCGTGTGATCAGGGCTGAGAGACAAACGCAGGTCCCCCACTTAACAGGCAAGCCCTGTCCCCAAAACCCGCCTACAAGGGACCAGTACAGGAACTGGCACAGGTCTTTCTGCAGCAACAGGGTCCTCACCACCCCTGCATTCTGTGCCGACTCCCAGAAGCCTGGCACATGCCACCTCCCACTGAAGGACCTTCTGCAGGAGCTGAAAATAAAATAAGACCACACGGCTATGGTGGACAGGAAGGACGTACTGCTCCTCCTCCCCCTTCCTTCCCCTCCCATTCCCTCCCCTTCCCGCCCCCCAGCTCCTCAGGGGCTCTCAGAATCATGCCGCGTGCCAGACACCACACTGTGCAATGTCACTGAGTCACATGTGATGTCCCTACCTCTGTGCAGTGCATGTTCAGAGGAGGAAACTGAGGCACAGACACTTCAGTTCCCCATAGTCTCCAGACAAAAGATCAGGAGCTGGGATTCAAACCCAGGGGCCTCTACCTTGGAGCCCACGCCCTTCCTGAGTGAGTGAGACAGAAGCAGCCAGCTTGAGCCAACCAGAGTTTTCATCCTGGGGGCTGCTGCCTCCGGAGCGCAGGCTTTGCTCACGAAGGAACTGGCAGCCATGGGGATTTGGGTGGCCTCTGTTAGGCTTGGGGTCAGTGACATCAGCTCCGTGTTAAGTCCGATTTCACCTTAAAATGGATTTTCCTATTTCCTTGAGGTGTGTGTGTCCCTTAGGCTAATCATAGATAAGTAATACATTATGTTATATGTGTTATGTCTAACTATACAAATGTTATTTAATTCATGAGACTTAAGGCTGAAATTTCCCCAAGTGACAGAGCAAAAGTGGGAGTGGGAGATGCAAGGAAGGGGTGGAGGAAGGTTGCCTGAGTTCAAAGAAGGGCTGGTCTGGGGTGCAGTCAGCACGTCCTGAAGGACTGAAGGAAATGGGTGTCTGGGGTGAGCCTCTGCCCTCTCTTCTGGAGGAGAGGGAGCTTCAGGTCCTCCAAACTTCCACCCTGCGATGCTTAGGAAGCATCCCATCTCAGGACCCGCATGGGCAATGGGCAGATGCACACCACATGGTGAGGATGCCTGGTCCTGAGCAAGGCCCCCAGGACAGCGTGTCTTTGTATGAAAGACTCCATATTTCTTTTTTTTGAAAGAGAGAAAGAAAGAGGAAGAGATTTTAGAAAAAGAGAGAAAAGGAGAAAGAAAGAAACTGCAAAAGAAAGAAAAAAGAATGAAAGAGAAAGAAAGAGGAAGAGATTTTAGAAAAAGAGAAAAGGAGAAAGAAAGAAACAGCAAAAGAAAGAAAAAATAAGAATGAAAGAGAGAAAGAAAGAGGAAGAGAAAGAG